>JAKSZP010013542.1:0-83836 GCA_022478985.1 Massospora cicadina | reverse complement strand
TGCAAGTTAAACTGCAAGTCACTCCTTTTCCATGACGCTGTAATTGCGCTCAGCTTTTTAAAAGCATAATGCTGAAGTAAAATACAGGATAACCAATTCTATTTTCATCCAGATGAGCCAAGCTAGCTCCGACGATGTAATTGAAAGCATATGTAAACAACATAAAGGGCTTGCCATAGTTAGGGTGACGGAGTATGGGCCATTTTGAAATAGTGCCTTCAAGGTCTCAAAAGCGGACTTTTGTTCAGAACCTCAATGGAAAGGGGTGTTCTTCGCCAAGGTATGTACAAGGGGCTCACAAATATGGGCGAATTTGCGGAAAAAACAATGTAATACCTCATCATGCCCAAGAATACCTGTATGCCACGAAACGTTTTGGGAACAGGCATTTTAGATATCGCTTCCATTTTTCTTCAAGGTGGTGTTTCCCATCTTGAGAGATAGCGTGACCAAGGAAAGCTTATTTCTTTTGGAAGAAGGTACATTTGGAGGGCTTCAGCTTGATGTTAGAGTCCCGCAAGCATTAAAAATTGTCTTTAAATGTGTAAAGCGCTCATTGAAATTCTTGGAAAATACTGTAACGTTTTCAAGATAGACAATCACACAGCTCAGCTTGAGATCCTGAAAAATATGATCCATCGGCTGCTGAAAGGTGGCTAGCGCATTACACAACCCCTGAGGTATCCAAATGGGTTAGAACAAACTCTTGCTGAAGATAAGGGCGCACTTCTCCTGATCAGTGGAGAAAAGTACATCTGCCAATACCAGCTAAACAAGTTCATATCGGAGAAGAATTAAGACACAGAAAGTTATGCCAAATCGTCATCAATGTGGTGGATAGGGTAGCTGTCCTTCTTGGTGAGGTCGTTCAGCTTACAGTAATCCATCACTACCTGTGTCATGGTTAAATGACATGTTAGTGGGTACCAACCCCAAGGATAAGGCTGGGTGACAGGAGGCCCAGAAGGTGAAGCTTCAGGCCCTCCCTGACCTCAGTCACACATTAGACCAATGCTGGGTACAGGGCAAATATGCCCGGTTGGTACTAGTGAAGTTCAGAACGCCCAGCCCCTTGCATCAACCCAGGCATTAAAATGAACAGTTTATTCAATTAACGATGGTTCTATTTGGTTGATTGAGGAATGGGGGTTTAAAACCTGTTCCATTTATATATCTACGCGTTTGGGTCAGATACAACTTCAACTGATTACTCAAGTGAAGTCAGTTTTGGTGTATTCTACCAATTTTGGATGGTAGTGTCTGCCTTTTGGTAAATCAGTGATTGGGACCACTTTGGCAGACCCCAAATACCCCAACAAAGTTTAAATTTGATTTTGTGAACAACATTCCTTATTGGTCGAATTTTTCAATAAATTTTTTCCCGTTTTACGTTTTATTTATGATAAAGATGATTTTGAGCGTGAACCTATTCATTGAGGTCACACACGCTCCATTAACTTTGACATTTTAAATACAATCAAGCTATCCCCTAGTGCACCATTGGTTCTCCCAGGTTCCCTCCAACCTGGGATGCTTAACCCCTTTTCCCTTTGTGCACTACGTCGCTTTTGGTGGGTTATTTATTATAAAGATTGCACTTCTCTACTTAAGTTGTTTTGTTCCAGCACCCTCTGCTGGGCTCTACTATTTTTGTCCTAATGACTAGTTCCATGGCGTTGGCCCTGTGCACCAAGCACTGCCACGCTGGGAACAGGAGGTTAGCACAGACACTCTCCTTACATTAGTTGACCAACCGCATAATTTTATGTGAACAAACCTTTTTCCATGTGGGACTTCCCAAAGCGTAAACAGTGAGCGCCGGCTGTGGGCTTCTCCTGTGGTCAGTCATACCGCTGTTTCCTCTTTTCACCAAAGGTTGGAGTATCTCAGCGTTATTATGGCTGCCTCCAACTGGAAAGTACCCACCTTTTGTGCTCATACCTGGTGGGTGCAGATGCTTCTTGGTCCTAAAGTTGTGATTCCCCAACTTTCAGAAAAAATTACCAAAATACTTTAATTAAATGGGTTTTGCTTTGACAGCGCGTTTAGATGATGCCAGCAGAAATGATGCAGATGGGCCTGGGGGTGTTGGCCTTGGATAACGTTGGGCATTCCATTGCAATTAGAGGTATAGGGTCGTTCGCATCTAAAACTTCATTTTATGACAAAAATCTTATCCATACCTCTGAGCCGTTTATTAGCTTTTACGGCCTAGATGAGAACCCTATACCATTATATCAAATTACCTCTGAGAACCCTCATTTGACCCCTTACCATGATTCTTGGCGCTCAGGAAGTGGAGAAGGAATTTCGTTTTAAATATGAGAAAGTATATGCACCTGTAGAAGGCATAGTGGGGTGTGAGGCCTCAGTAGTAAGAGTGGCCAACTATCCCTCCCCCTTCTATGATTCCAAAACATATTCTGATGGCTTGCTTGAGCAAGAGGAAGGATCTTCGGTGAGGTGTTATCATTGTCTGCCATAAATAAAGATGATTTTGGGTATTCTCTACTGACGGCTATCCTTTCCTCCCCTTTAGTGAAACTCAGCACCTTTATTCTGGTAAAGACTGGCGCCTCTGAAAACTTTATGGACCAGAACCTAGCCGACTACCTTGGGCTGAGTTATATTGCCAGGTAGTATTCTTAAGGGAGGGGCGTCCCAAGGTGTTCCACTCTGAAGATCATTGGGACAGTGGACTATCAGGTAAGCAAGTACAACTTTTCTGAACACTTCCAAGCTATCAAAAACCTCTAGTATCCTATCATTTTGGGTTTGGAGTGGTGGCGGAGGCTTGACGTTAGAACTAACCTGAGAGAGAATAACCTATCCCTAACATTAAGGAATGGTCACACATTAGTTGTTCCTTTGTCAGAGGAAAACGCTCAGGGAGAATTTCTCCACTGGCCTCACCTTCACACTCTTAGCCTTACCTCGATATGGAAGCCCACTGTGGAGGTTCCCCTACTTTCTTGTTTGGAGGGTTTGGAATATTCCTTTGATGCAGCATCCGCTGATGTATTATTTGATCATTCCGATTACATCTTTGAGTTTAAACTTACTGTGGATCTGGTGTGTATATCTTCCCCCATTTACCCATTGACTGTCCAAGAGGAAGAGGCGTTAGATGTGTGGGTGAAAGATCAGTTAGCAAAAAGGTGCGATTTTTCAACGTACCTCACCGGTATGCTCCCCATTTCTCTTTGTTGAGAAGGCTGATGGTACTCTATGCCCATGCGTAGACTATGGAAACCTCAACAACGTTAATGTACCTGACCTCAATCCCATCCCTTTTGATATACAGATTTTGAGCTATGTGGAGAAGGTGAAGGTCTTCTCCAAGCGGGATTGCCTCAATACGTTCAATCAAATTTGGATAAAAAAGGGACAAGATTGGTTAACCGCATTCCGTACCAGAAAAGTGATATTCTAGTTTTGGGTCATGCCCTTTTGGCTTAAAAATGCCGTGCTATCTTTCAACGCCGCATCGATGCAGCGTTGGGGGAATTGTTAAGGGTCTGCGCGGTTACCTACATAGATGATATTCTGGTGTTTTCCCCTGACCATGAGTCCCTTGCATTACACTTTTGGCCGGTGGTGGAGAGGTCAAGAGCAGCCCGCCTTACGCTAAAGATCAGCAGATGTGAGTTTTTCAAGTTCAGGTCACTTTATGGGCAACGTCATTTTTGACCGAGGACATATGATAACTCTAGAAAAGGAGAAGGTTATTCGTGAGCGGCCCACCCCCACCTCAGTCAAGGAATTGAGGAGCTTTTTGTGGATGTGTACTTTCCTCAAGAAATAACGCCCAATATTTCCGAGGTGGCAGCACCCTTATATAAGGCTAGCAGTGCAAAGGTGCTTCAGTGGTCCCCGTTTTGCAGGATTCTTTCCAAGATGTGAAGTGCACCCTGTTGTCCACGTCTGTTCTTTGCCATGTAATCCTTTCAAAGGAGTTCATTGTGTCTACTGATGCTTCCAACTTTGCCATAGCGGCTGCCTTGTTACAATTAGGTGAAGATGGGATAGAGCATCTGGTGGCATATTTTTCTAGGAGAATGTCTCCGCCTGAGTTGAACTGCACCGTTTATGACAAAGAGTCACTAGCAGTGTTGGAGGCGCCGACTTATTGGCGTCACCACTTGCATGTCTCCACCCAGCCATTCCATGTAGCTACAGATTATTGTGCCGTGCTGTACTACCGCGCCCCTCATGTCCTAACCTCACGGCAGACCCGTTGGCATGAGACCCTTGCCCAATTTGCCTTTTCTTACGAGTTCACCAAGGGCAAGGATAATGTTTTAGTTGATGCTTTAAGCCGCAACCCTGCTTTATCTCCTGATCCAAAGGAGGTAGAAGTTCATAACACACAGGTGATGATTCTGGCAAATAAAATTGTGTCTCAACTTCCTTCTCCCCCGTCCAACGGGACAGCGCTTGCACCTCTGGAAAATGAGGAGGAATATAGCATGTTCAGAAAGGTAGTCCTTTCTTGGCTGCTATCAGCCAAATATACTATGTTACTTGTGAAGAGCGCTTTGAATCAAGAGGATTCATCCTGGGGCTATCACGTGAAGGATTAGATGGTGTATTTTCAGGGACGCCTATGGGTTAAGCTGGACCACTGCACTAATAAATCATCTGGGACCATCATGATGGACTCACCGTTGGTCATCCTGAAAAAGCAAAGACCTTTGGTTAATACGACGCACCTAAAATTAGAAAGGGTTTATTTGCTCAGGTTGGACGGTATTAGAGAGTGCTTGCTCTGCAACCAAATGAAACCAAATCTTCAACCTTTAGCGGGGTTGTTGGTACCAGTCCAGAAAGCTGAAAGTCCCTAGACTTACCTATTGTGAATTTCATAGTAAAAGTACCTGTCTCTGATGGTTATGATGCCATCATGGTGGTGGTGGACCGTCTTATGAAGTTCGCCCACTTCATTCCTTGCAGAACTACTATAACCGTGGCTGATATATCTAGACTCTTCGTCACTCATGTGTTTGCGCTTCATGGGGTTCCCCAAGAAATTGTCAATGACTGGGGCCCCCAGTTTACCTTATCTTTTGCGAAGAGTTGTGTAAGACTCTTCATATTCACCCATGCAATTTGAAAGCCTATCACCCTCAATCAGATTGTCAGACTGAACGAGTGAACCAGTGCTTGGAGCAGTTCCTGCGGTGTTACACCGCCGCGGATCATTCAGATTGGGTTTCTCACCTTTCTTTGGCCCAATTTAGTTACAACAATACTTTGCATTCTTTAATCGGTTGTTCCTCTTTTTTCGCCAACAGTGCTTTAACCTCGCATTTAACATGTAGCCCAGCTGTGGGTCTAATGTTGAAGTGGTGGTGGAATTTTCCAAGTTTATCAAGAAGGTCCACCAGGGGGTTTACACAAGTTTAGGGGAAATGCAAGTGTATAAGGAGAACGCTGATGGTAAGCACTGAGTAGTCCCACGTACAAGGAAGGGGATCTCGTGATGCTTGATACTCCTAACATCCCTATCAAGCAGCCATGCAAGAAGCTAGGACCAAAGAGGATTGGCCTTTACCGCGTTGTTAGAAATGTGGTCCATGCCTCATACCAGTTAGACCTTCCTTCTTCGTTTTGGATCTTCTCATCTTTCATGAGAGCAAATTGGCATTGTTTAAGGCCCCACCAGAGACTTTTGAGGCATATCTTGTGGATGGGGTGCCAGAGTGGGAAGTTGAAGAGATAGTAGATTCCCGCCATGTTAAGAGAAGAACTGAGTACCTGGTCTCTTGGAAGGGTTTTGAAGTGCAGAGAAAAGTTGGGTTCCAGCATGTGACTGTATCCATGTGTGGGATCTGGCAAGGGTTCTGGCTTGCAGGTGCTGAACGTGGCAGGATATCCACAAAAATAAAAAAACTATAAGTTTATTCTTATTTAGTAGAAGAAAATTGAGCGATTTTTAAATTTTTATTTTGGGGTGCAGGTTAGAGCGAAAAAAGTGTCAATTTGATACCAGCATTCAATATTTAAGCTTTGGTAAACTTTGAGAATAGCATGGTTTCAGAGTAGCATGTGGAATATTCTGAAACACATCCATTTTAGGAAATTGATGCATTAACGTATCAGATCTCATACTTATTTGGGAACACCTGGGCGAACGATAGATGATATGGGGTTTTGGGGCATGACATACACATTTGGAAATGATTTTATGTATTTCACCCAATCACCATCAGGTAAAAATACTAAAACCTTGGAGAACCTTCCTCACGCCTATAAAGGGGGTTTTTCCACGTGTAGACGTTTTAGATAAATAAGAGATTGTAGGAGAGGATCTGTTGGGTGAAAGCCCAAAAGTCAGAGGAATCTGACTATACATTTTTGAGAGGTTTGCCTATGTACTATTTATAAATCTATTACCCGATTCTTGGAAAACCAATGAGAATCAGCCAGGGTCTTTTGGCCGATATTGTTAGTGGTAACATTTAAACAGATAATGTTAGTATCGGAATATTCAAATGGCCGACGTTTCCCCTTGTTAGCTTCTTTTGAGCCAAAACATTCTTCATTAGCAGCTTGGAAGGCAAATGTTTGATAGCATGCTCAAGATCTGATTGAAGCTTTCCAAAAGCATTTTCCCCAGGCCGTTGGATTTCAACCCAAACTGACCGTTGACGCAATGAAGTTGGCCCCAGCCCACAAGAACTTTCTCTAGTGCAAGCCCAGGGAGGGGGGGTTGAGCCCTGTCAGGAGGAGAGGGTAATGTCTTGGTTAAATGAATTGATAGTGGGTACCAACCCCAAGGATAAGGCTGGGCGACAGGAGGCCCAGAAGGTGAAGCTTCAGGCCCTCCCTGACCTCAAGCACACAGTAGACCAACGCTGGGTACAAGTCAAATATGCCAAGGTTGGTACTAGTGAAGTGCAGAACGCCCAGCCCCTTTTGTCAACCCAGGCGTTAAAACAAATGGTTAATTAATAATGATTATGGTTCTATTTGGTTGATTGAGGAACGGGGGTTTGAATCCGGTTCCATCTACAAAACTACGCATCTGGTTCAGATACAATTTTAATTGATTACTCAAGTGAAGTCGTTTTAGTTTATTCTACCAATTTGGATGGTTTTGTCTGCATTTTGGTGAATCAGTGCTTGGGACCACTTTGGCAGACCCCAAATACCCCAACAAAGTTTAAATTTGATTTTTTGTGAGCAACATTCCTCGTTGGTCGACTTTTCTAATAAATTTTTCAATTTTCGTTTTATTTATAATATTTTTGATGATCCTGTGCACAAAACTCTTCAAGGAGGTCTCACTCTCCATTAACCTTGCCATTTTAAATACAATAAAGCTATCCCCTAGTGCACCGTTGGTTCGCCCAGGTTCCCTCCAACCTGGTACGCTTACCCCTTTTCCCTTTGTGCACCACGTCGCTTTTGGTGGGTTATTTATTAAAAAATTGCACTTCTCAACTTAAGTTGTTATGACTCCGGCACCTTCTGCTGGGCTCTAATAACTTTTGTACAAAAGGCTACTTCCCTGGCATTGGCCCTGTGCACCAAGCACTACCACGCTGGGATTAGGAGAGTTACAGACACTCTCCTTAAAGCCTGATGACCCCCATTTTTCTCTCATTAATAGGAGCAGGGATGACCAAGGGCTTTGGGAAGGCACCAACGAACCAGCGTACTGTAGCTGTTTGAGCTCCGTCTGCATCTGTAATCCTCAACTTTGGATTTGCGGTATGGTTTGAAGCGGATAGGCTGAGCATAACCAACATCAATGGTAAGATTCCAACCCTCCATGTTCTCAAAGTCGGTGTCAGAGGTAAAGAAAATGTCGCTATAGGACTCTAGTAAGATGTGGAATTTATCCAGCTCAGTTGGAATTAGTTCATCGGAGATTTTGACAGAAGGTTAGGTACATAAAGATTGGTCAGCGTAACCCCATATCCGCCATAGATCCAATACCAAAAACTTGCTTTATATCATTGAGGGGAATTAGTATACACGTATCATTCTCTTGATGCTTTTTTACAACCATATCCTTCTTGGTAAGATTTCCTAGCAGAAGTTTGATAGGTCGTTGATAGGCAGGGTCTATTATGCTTGGAAAAACTCTGGACTCCACAGGACTAATTTCATCAATGCTAGTTAGGTGCAATAAGAAGTTGTGGGGGATTTGTAGGGTAATCTTAGTGTCAACTATCCTTTGCTTACCAGCTTTAATTACCATCTCTTCTATGCATAGAAAGGGATACCTTTGAGGGCGTCCACTTGATGGAGGCAACAATATTGTATGCCATCTTGTTGTGGTGTAATGTAATGTTAAGATGGAAGAGGGAAACTCAACGTATAAGCATAATCTTTTTTTCTAAAGCTCCATAGTATGAATTAGATGAGCCTCGTAGTTAAGCAAGGAGAGATAGCACTGCAGCAAGTTAATAAACCCTTCATAAATTAGCATGAACTAGATTCCAATGAGTAAATCATAGGTAATATTGGTCAAAGCCATTTCCATAGCTTAAAAAAGATTCTTTTAAAAACGAATGGGCAGGGAAGAGTATACCCCAATGGCGCGGGTATTGTTTGGACCCATAGTTCCAAACTCTTGTATGTAGTTGAGGTCAGGGGCTAGCTTAATTTTCTTATTGGGCTTGGTTGACACAACGTTCGCCTGGGACCCAGTGTCAAGATGGCTTTAACCAGCACTCCATTAATGACGACCTCCACTTTAGTTAAAATACCACCCAAGGAGGGGTAAGAGCGAGGACCTTTTTTAGATAAAAAGTGGAAAAAAGTTGTTTGGCCGTTTCAGGCTATTACTCCTTGATAGTCTGAAGGATATGAATGAGCTGGGTAGATCGGAGTAATGTGGCAATGAGATGGTCAGCGTCACTGTCAGTGTCAATAATCTTGAGACCCCTTATCACTTGCCAAAGACAAGTTTGGCGAGGGATCTTTTCCCAATTCACTCTCTACAGGTTCAATCGACTAAGTACCTCCACTTCACCTGGAGCTCCTAAAACGTAATGACCAGCATCTTCATCACCCCCTCAGACTCAACGTCAGAGGGGTTATCAATTCAGGTTTCAGAGCCCATAGGAGGTGGGGTAGGTTCAGGACTTTCCTTATGGGATTATAGGTCCTGGGATTACTCCTCTACCTTATTAACTTTGGGGGAGGCGTTGGAATTACCAAAAGCTCGAGTTTCGACCTTCAAAGGTAAGGGGATTTTTGCTGCATCAGGGAAGCAGGATTGAAAAAAGAGTTAGTTGAATGAGAGGGTGAGGGGATAGCACCGTGGAGATGGATGCTTCAACTTCACCAGCTTTGGGTTAATCCGTGGCTATGTGCTTCTGTGAAGTAGGCGGTTTAGCCTTTGTAACCTAGTCATTTAGCCCATTGTTAGAGGGAGTAATTGGGACCTAGAAAGGGTATATACTGAAGAGCAGGATTTGGGACCACATGGAAAGGCCGCTCTGAAGAAGTATATGGGCAAGAAAAAGGACAACTGCTTTCACCAATTGAGCTTTTTGAGCTGAAGACGAAGAGGAGCACTGCCCTGTCAAAGTTATTACCATCTGCTTATCGTTATGGGAAGATGAAGTAGTTTGTGCTGACAGATCCTCAGGAGCATGTTTTTATAGGGAAAAAGCCATAGTATAGGCTAAAATAGGTGGCGTAGATGCTCGTCTCAGAGACCCTTACATAGGGTCAAGTTCATAGATATCAGCTACCCCTAACAAGGCTTTTTTAGTACTAGATGGTCCCAACCCAAGGGGGGGATTACCTCTAACAAGGCTTCCTTGATATCTTGTATACTTTTAAATGACCACTTTATAGAAGAGAGATGAATTTCCAAAGAAGGATAGATCGCTAAACCAGCTAAGATAGCCGCAATAGCATCATTCAGGGGTATCATTTTAAAAGCAATAATGGTTGAGATTTATTGTAAAAGCATTCAACAAAAGAAGCGATGGATTCGCCCTGTTGTGGGAGAAAACATGTATGGTTTGCCTGTTTAAATGTTTGGGAGTAAAATTTATCATTGAGTCTTTCTTCACTTCCACTCAGGTGCTGAGGATGGCCATGTACGGTTCCATTATTCCTTTAGTGCCACGACTCAAGCAGGTAAGGAGGTACTTGATTTTAAGATGGTCCATTGACCCTTCCATAGCAACTTATACATAAAGAGGAAAGAGGCAACACTTTACTCACCCGGGGTAAACTTGTCCCTAAAAGGGGGTTTATGGATACTAGGGGAAGCCCATAAAGCCTTGCAATGAGTGCTGCTCAAGCCTTTTAAGGCGAGACAAAGAGCTAACTAGCTGGTTTTCAATAGAAGCTAGCCGAGAGTTTTTTACATTGTGTTTGTTGGATTTTTGTGGTGCACAGGATCCCCTGTAGTGATCACCACTTGTTGGATTTTAGGATATACTTGAGCTCGCTGATGCTTGGTTATGCCTAAACTTCAACAAATAGTGGATGGATACCACTTATTTAGTTATAAACAAATACTAAAAATATTAAAAGACTGTGGTTTTAAGTACTTCTATAAGTTTTGATAAGAGATTAGGAAACAAATCCCCCTAAATATTGAGCATTCAGTATTTAAACTGCATTGAGGGTGAGGTAGATTCAATGAGACATTTGGAATAGCTTAAATTAGTATAAATTAAGGATTATGGGATTTTAGTATATCAAAGCTCAGATGAACTTGCTTTTTTGGCTGAACGGTGGATGGGGAATTATTTTTGGCTAAGAAATACCTTTGAGGTAACTATTTGATGTATTTCAGCCAGTCCCCATTTTTATAAATTTATTGCACCTTGGGGGACCCAAGCCAAGCCTATAAAAGGGGGTGGTCCCCGCGTAGGTGTTTGAATGGACCTAGTTGTAGCTGGGGAGTACCATCTGATTGACCCCCAGGGTCTGCCGTGTGGTCAGATTAATACAACTGCTCAAGTTTGTGTTTATTGCCCGTGAAATATTTGAAGTCGTGTTAACCTAATTTGTGGGGCTCAACTGAGAATTGGTTATGGTCTATTGGCCGATAAAATTGCTACTATTATTTAAAGCAATCTCCTCATAATCATAGATTTGTAAATGTCTGACATTTCCTCTTTTTGGCCGATTTTTACCCACAAAATTCTTATATTGAAACCTGGGAGGCAAATGTCTGACACACGCCATAAATGGGTAATGCATTTGTAAGCTCATGGCAGAGCTGGTCAGAGGAGAGGTATTTGGCAACTTGGCAACCTGAACAACTAAAGTGGCATCCACTAACAAAAGAATATGTGTGTTAGGCTGGAAGTGTTTAAAAAAGTAAGTGGTTTTATCGCTGCAGCTATGGCATGGTCTTTATCTGATAAGCTAATATATAACACCCTTGATAGGTGCGGAAATCCATAAAATCTGCGGGCTTAAACACAACTTGAACCATCTCAATGATGGTGGTACTTGCAAAAGAGAAAGATTCCTATACTTGAACCAAAGGCTAAGGCGCCGGTTTCTCCAAAGGAGCATCAGTGGGCTTCTTAGTACCGTTTTGGAGGATTTGAGGTGTTGAGATAGGTCCCAAGGAGGGACAAAGCGATTAGTTGGGTTATAAGGGCTATCAAAGCCAACCTGACCACTTTAGCAGCAGCTGAAATATGCTAGAAGTCAGTGCACAATCAATCCTTACTGGGGCAGCAGGCGTCAAAGTTGACAACATTTTTCAGGTCTGATTCAGAGAATGCTACAGTTGTTGTTTTTGAAAATTTTAAACTTTAGATCAAATTTTGCTTAAATTAGTTATCGAAGCAAAGGAAATATTATGACACCTGAGCCCTCACTGTGGTCATATCTTCACCAAAACTTTCCATCTGAGCTTCCCCAGTCTTCCTCTCATTCCTAACCCCCTATAGGTTCATCTGTACCTTGAACTAGCCACCAAATCTTTCCAAATTTCATATTATGATTAAAGTGTTAGTTCATAGGGACCTAGTTAAGTTGATTGCTCACTTTTTTACACTTAGGAGCAATACAAGTGATTTATATACTCTGTTTAAATGTAAAATTACTAAGAGTTAAATACTTTAATGTATTATCTAATTGCCTCAAAGTTAGGTAAATACATAAGGAAGATGGCTTATTGAGAACCTTTATAGATTATGAACATTTAAATAATCCTAAGGTATATGACCCTTACCATCTTTCCCTATACTAAACTCTAGACCAGGAATTATAAAGTTACATTGTTTTTAAACCTTGACTTGTAAGATGCTTCAAACAAGGTTAGTAAAAATAAGGCCAAGAAATGGCTAAAAGCAATCCGCCAAAAAAAGGGGATCTTTATATTAAGGGTGATGTCATTTTTAATAAAATTTTTCTGCAAACATAAATTCCTGATAGATGATTTTCTAATGCACTCAGGTTTCATATGACATTGCAGATATAGGGAATATCTTATTCATTACCTCTCCTATGAATAACATTCTAATGATTTGGATGCTGTAATAGCTGCCCTCCATAATACTGCATTCAAAAACCTTCCAGTAAGAATTTTTAGAATTTCCTCAACTTTTCATTCTCGTTATAATAACTATTTGCAACTAATTCAATTCAAGACTAGAAAAGATTAATAATCTTTTATGAGGATATTAGTGTGCTCCCAATGTCACGTAGTAGTTGGTCTAGCAAAGTAAAGGGCACATGATTGGCCTTTGCACCATCCAAAGTTAGAAAATGCCCCGGCGACACCAGTAGACAGGATAAAACTAAGAAAGTTGTGGTGTGTATCTCGACAGAGATTTTAGCTTGGCAAACCAAATACAACCAACACATCAAAACTCCACATTCCCTGCCTCTGTTTTCAGTGGAGCATGGGCTTCAAGTTTTTTTGGATATCAATTTGACAAGCACTTTGGGAAATGTTTTGTAGCTCTAAACACAAACACTTCCCATTCCTCATGTATATAGCACCTCATTCTATGACCTGGGGTTTGCTTGACCTTAGGTTTGAAACCAAACAAGCAGCGGATGATGCTGCACGGGTGCATGTGGTGGTGATCTTCTGGATGGTCAACGGGTGGTCAAAACAAAGTGAACTTGTGGATCAGAACTACCCAAATTTTTGTTACATTCAATTTTCTCCCCACTATGGTGAAACTTTAGAGTACTTTAGAGTTACCTCTTGGGAAGTTTAAAAAAAGCTACGGTGAATTACACTCTATTAGAATGCAGCGCTTCATGCTTATCCAGGAGCAAATTAAGGGCAAAATGATTGCACTGATCACCCCATCCATGGTCATAGTGGAATACTTTACCCAAGTTCCACACAAAGCAGTGCTCAATATTGATGGGCAAGAATCCCACCCATTCCGCGTTACAATGAACAGCCACTCCCCATCTGCACCTTCTGTCATGCTTTTGGCCATAAGGCACACACCTGCCCCTACAGAGAGGGCATTTCCTTTTAGTAAATTCTTCCTGATGCAATTAGAAGCGCTGAATCCCAATATAAACCAACCATTGACACTGATACCACATTCCCTTGGGGTGCACTCGGGTGTTATATTCAGGTAAACTTGTGTCTATCATGGATTTGGCTAATAAAAACTAGACTGGGCTCCCAGTCAGGGGGCGCAAGCACCCAGTGGAGTAACCAGAATGCCAAAGGCATAGTGTTCCAAACGACTAATAAGAGTGGGGTTCTATGGGAGATGTGAGGAAAGTAAAAGTTCAGTAACGTACTGAAGGCCCCCAAGGCAAACTAGATGGTTGCATTGGGGGCAACCGCGAGTCTTGTGGGGCAACCCCAAAGGATGGGAGAGGCAGGAAGGATGATGACTCCTCCAGGGTTGACGGTTGCTGGCTTTCATATTTGAGTATGAGGGCTTGCATCCCAGCGAGGGATGGCATATAGGCCGCCACATGGTTGGAAGTGTGAGCGGAGGTAAAGTAAGGCAAACGAGAAGGATTGGGACCAAGCTTCCCATGGAGGGGGAGTTCCAGGTCCCACTGGTGGGCCAAGCCATTGGCAGCTATGGCAGTTATGGGTGCCAAGTCCACGAGCAGTGGGGTGGGGACACTTGGGTGCTGATCTAGATGGGGAGCAGTTTTGGAGGACTTGGCAACCAAACAGATGGAAGGATTTCCATTAGATGGATGCGTGGTAATGAACGAAACAGTGGGTTCATTGTCAGAGGTGAGGCAGATTATTGCATTTACAATCTGCTGCGCATGGTGGGTCAAGCGACCAGATAACCCAGTTGGTGAACATTATCAGGAGAACTTGGGCGACGGCGCATTTCATCAGATCAATTGGCGAATATTTTATAAAATTAATAAGGCAGATGGAGGCTGTGGCAAGCTAGATATAAAATCATAATTTATTAAGTGAAAGAGAAGATAATGAACTGACAACTGCCCTCAGCCATGGCAGTTGCCTTAAGAACTGGGCAAAATGCATATGCAAGGTATGTGGCATTGGACATTCTGGGTTTAGCGATGGGATTTGGTTGGCTGGCTTGGAGGAGGGTAGAATGATGCTTCAGATCTTGGCAAAAGTCAAGAAAACTTTTGCAAATTTTTCCATATTCATGGGGCCAAGCCAAGTCAATACTACCACTCCAGGTCCTGGTCATCCAAGTTGGGCCATTTGCATGGTTTGGTTATTCCATATTCATCCCAGGAGGCAGGGACCCTTGGATCGGATTGTTTGCAACTCATACTGATCCCTCAATTAAGATACTCATGCAATCTGAACTCCCTGGATCTCTTTGGAGCATTGGGGAAGATAGTTCAAGTCATTTGGGATCGGATTCGAGATCTGAGCTATAACCTGATCTTATTTTTTGGTGCAGGCTAGTCCAGACCAGCTCCCCAGTCCAGAATTTGCAGGCCGGGCTCATATGTTAGTAAATTATGTTTCCCCAAATTTGATATAGCTTGCCTAGGAAGTGGTCGGTCCCAGGGGCCTGTCTATGCCCCTTGTGTGCGCAATCTCCCTGCAGTCTCCTTCTATCAAACTGACCATGGTTGAGGAGGAGGGAAGAAGTGATAATGGGGTATCTTTGGAAGGAAGGCAGTCACCCAGTGCTCATCTATCTCTTGGGCTAGATCGCTCAGCTGTGACAGAGGGTCTACTGGAGTATTGTGACCTCTTTTCATCCAGAAGGGGTGTTGATCCCTAGATATTTGCAAGGGCTCCCAGGACTTACGGTGTCCTCGCAATAATGCAAAAAGGCCAAAAAGGCCCACAGAACAGCGGCCAAGGCATAGCTATGGCAGCGTCTGTTATCCAACCTGCCCATACCCAGGATGACATTGAGTCATTTGCAGCTGAAGCAGCTCATGAATCTGCTCACCAATCATATTGGCCCTCCTATCTGTGGACCAGATTGTGAGTCGGATTTACCAAGCGAAATTACCAAGCACTGACCAAAATATTCCAACAACCAAGTTCCCACCATGTCTTTTTTGACCTCCGATGGTGCACCGCAGGAGCACAGAAATATGAAAAGTCATACAAGATCAACAAAACCCAAGTTCTGACAACAAACCCACAGTGAAGGCAATCCTAATGGACAGTTAAAAACCTCCAGTGACTCATGTGTAAGGCAAGGCTGCTGAGAAACCTGGCAAAGCAGCACAATAAGGGAAAGGGGCCCTTCCCATTGCACCTAAGGAGCAATGGGGGACCTTCACAATAGGGACGTTGAACATCACTGGACTCAAGGCCTCGCTATCCTGGGCTAAGAAACTGAGTTTTATAAAAATCTTATACCTGTGAACGTCCTGGCCATTCAGAAATCCCAAAGTCCAAAGGATGCAAAGGAAATATGTGCAACCATGCTCCTCCCCTCCATTTCTCTTTGGTCGCCGCACTTTGGGGTGCTTATAAATGTGACCCATAGTTTGAAACTATTTTCAAAAATTTGTACCTTGATAGGCATGCGCTTGTGGTGTTTTTTTAGATAATGAAGTAAATGATATCATTCATGTTTATGCCCTGACCTGGACATGGGCTAGCCAGGAATTTCTCTCAGATGTAACTTTCCTCCCACTTCCTTTTGATCCGTTTGTGGTGGGCAAGCTGAACTACTGGGCCAGACTGGCCACCAACTGTTTGCCTTCAACGCCTACCCCCCCAAAGGGCATGTCAAACTACACATTCTAAAAACCACTTTAATACTTTTTGATACCCTCCCTAAACATGCACATCTGCTCCCAACATCTCCCGTACCTATGTGCAAAACGGTCATCTGACATCTATGTCCCGCTTTGGTCATATTTTTGCCTCATTAAACTTTTGGTCCCAGATTACACACTTTACAATGATAAAAATTGATTTCTCTGACCACAGGTTGGTGTCAATATCCTTCAAATTGTCAGCTTAGTGGCACAGGCGCAAAAAGGTACAAACTTTGTTTAGCCAAGATCACGCCGCCCAGTTTTTCCTCATGTTTGGACACTAGATCTTCAGCATCAGAGTTCGCCACACTATCTGTGTGGGCCCACTTTCTACCTGGTCAACATGAAAAGCTAACACCATCCGTCAGGCACGCCACCTCTCATCACATCACTCAATGGCTGCCTTTGCGGTCACTATGCACACGCTTGCAGAAGTGGACCACCTGGAATTTACTCTCTGCTGCAGGCTCTATCCTAGCTTGGGGTTGCAATGTGTAGAAGTGTCTGTTTGTCTCAACGCACTGCTAAGAAAATATAAACATCACATTTACATATAGGTAAAGGTGAAAAATATAACGGTGGGCAACATGTGCTACTCCTATTTTTTCTGGAAATTCTTCTTGCCACAACAGAGCTTGTCCTGCATACAGGTGAAGCATCCAGACCACTCTGTTGCATAAACTTTAGTCAAAATGTCAGTCAAAGTTTGAAACAATAACTCTGTATTGTATAAATCCAATCCAGTTGAACTGGCTAAAATTGATGAGTTTCTCAATGATGCACATATCTGCACCTTTTCCCGCTACCTGGAGGTGATATATCTAATTACTTGGGATGAAATTCGGTATGCTTTTTGTAGTGAATCATACCGGAAATGCCCAGGTACAGATGGGATTCCGTATGAGTTCTATAAAAGGTATTTTAAATACTTCTCCTCTTTATAGCTTGCCTCAATGAACTAGTGTTTGTTAGAAACGCGCTATCTTCCTGTGGGCAAGGAGGCATACATGATAACTCTGTATAAGAAAGGGGATAAGATGGACTTAGCCAACTGGCGCCCCATATCAATTACTAATACAGATGCTAATTTTTTGTTAAAATTATGGCCAAATGTCTAGGGAAAGTTGCCTCTGATATCATCTCCTCTGAGCAATTTGGTTTCATTCCCAACGGATCTATATGGGACAACATACAGATTGTAGCCAGCGTCTGCCAATCATCGTCTACTGGGGCACTTGTTTTCTTAGACCATCATAAAGCTTATGATAGGCTCAACTGGGATTACCTTAAATCCTGCCTCCACAAGTTCCACCTCCTTTACCAGTTCATCAATTGGGTGATGCTTCTCACGGAGTCTGACACAAAGTCTGTGCGTGGCCCTGGTCTCCTCACTGATGTGATTCACCCTCAAAGGGGTCTCCGCCAAGAAAACCCTTTAATCCCACTCTGGTACAACTTCAGCCTCGACCCACTTTTACGCAATGTGAATGCTCGCATTACTGATGTCCATGTGCAAGGCCAAGCACCATTTAAGATGCTGGCTTTTTCTGATGATTGTGGTTGGGGTGTCTAACAACCAAGATGCATGCGCGCTGGATTCTACTATCCAGGATTACTCCAGGGTCAGTAACGCTGCATTTAATGCCTTCAAAACCAAAATCATTATCCTCAGCTGGTACCAAGCCCACTGGTCACCAGCACTCCATTACCTACCTGCTTCAGCAGCTAGCTCACAGGTTCACTTGCCCCGCCCACCATATACCGCCCCACTTGTGGTACCTTTTGCGCCAAGATCCACTTCTGGTCTAGTACGCCATTTGGGAGTGTGCCTTGAGGCAGAGGGTTTGCATCATTGGTAATGGAGCACCACATCCTTGACAATGTCAAAAATGCATCGCCTCCCTCAGAACCCACCAGACTACCCTCCAAGCTGGGTTGTGCTTGCCAACTCTATGGTCCTTTCTAAAGTCTGGTTTGTGGCCCATGCTATTAACTTTCCCCCTCTTTCTTCACCTCTTTATACGCCCTCCTACAAGGGTTGCTTTGGTTAGGCCGACCTCCAACAGTGCGCCTGGATGTCATGTTTGGCCTTCACCAGAGTGGTAGTATGAGCCTGCTCAAATTCGAGGCCCCTGATGCCAAACTACTTGGCACCTGGATCGCTTCAGTCGCTAACCCCACAATCCTAGCCCAACACTGGTCACGTGCTGATCACTCCAATTTTTCCCATGCCCTGGGCCTCCAAAATCCTACCCACCCCCATTCTCTACTTAACTATCTGTCCTCTCATCCTCTGCTATGGCCCGCATGGGACGTCGCCCCAATTTAAATGTATTCTCCTCTCCATGCAGTGCGCTGAGTGGAGATTGAGCATCAGTGGACACACCGTCCAGAGGGGTCGCCCTACTCCCCATTTCAAACAAGAATTCTGTGGGCAAGTCAAAAAAACCTGGTGCCTAAAGTCCCCACCTCATTGCTCATGTGGACTACCTTGATAAGCTTGAAATCCCGTACTCTTTGGAGACCTAAAAGGACATTTGGCAGTACACACACCATCCTCTTTTACAACCCAAAAGCGCGCCTATGTGTGGAGATTCCTGAGAAAGGTGTACCGCACAGCTGAGCGGTCCAGTGCCTCTCAAACTTCATGGATAATATGCGGTCAGCATGAAGCATTAGTCCATCGCCTGGAAGGTTGCACACCATCACAGTCGATTTGGTGGGATGTTATGCGTCTCTTTTGTCTGGAGAGCGAACAGGATTTTAGTCTGTCCAAAAACATCTTCTCCTTTTCCATGACCTCCCCTATTTACCCATCGCTCCATGCATCAATTGTTGCAATAGCGCTATGGGAATTCCACAACATTGTCTTTGATGTTTTATCTGGCACTACCTCAACATCTTTGAAGCTGTGCGTCACTCCACTCTCACCTCACGAATCATTTTAAGCCTGGCTGTTTGGTCACCTGCCATCCTGCCAATGCCAGTTGGTGTCATTCAGGTTCCCATCTAGTTTTTTCTCGTCAGACCCTTTCTTTCTACTGTGTTCAGTTTTGGCCCAGGCCTCCCCTGTCACTCCCACTCTACATCCACTGGTAGTCCCGCTGGCAACATGAGGTAGCCACAGCTCCTCTGGGATGCCCCTCGTTTTTCTTGGTGTTTTGTAGTTTAAATTTATTGGTAGTGTCCATCCCATGCTTTTCTTAAATAAAATTTAAAAAATTTAAAATATAAAATCCAAGAAATGTACTCCTTGTAAATGTAAAATTGAAGTATTGGTATGCACGAATCTCTGCAAGTTAGAAGCTATTTTAGCATAGTCCCCCAACATCCCAAAAACAACTTTGTAGCATTCTGTACCTTGTAAACTTTCTAAAGAAACCTCCCACAGCCCTTTATCAGCTGGAAGCTCCACTTCGCCCTTGACTTAAAATATGTCCCATAATTATGTTAGAAAAAATTTTTGCTTTTTTGCAAAAATTGAAATATTCACATCAAATCAGTGGTAAAACAATACAACTCATCTAAGCCCTTCAAAAAACTTTCAGTTCCTCCTCTCTGGCAGTAATGCAGTTCTGCTGCGGAACTTGATATGATAAAGCATCCAGATATAAAATTCTCTCAAAAGGTTCTATGCCTTAGGACAAGCCTGGGCTCTCAATGTCAAGGGTTTAGCTTCTGTGGTATAGGCACTCCCTCACTGGAGTTACCTCCACCAGTGAGCACAAAATGAATTTATGGTTAGGACAGACAAGTACCCTTGATTTACTACCAAAACTTTCAAATTAGGACCACCGCCAATCTTGCACATACATAGACCTGCGCAACTTCAATTTATATACAAGTTAGCTCAGGCCCCTAAAATTTAATTTAGATTTATTGATCAATTAAAACCTCCATAAATGCTAATGTATATGACCTCATAAATATAGCTATAGTTGCAATTCATTTAATTTATTTTATTCTCAGCCACCTGTAGATACTCATGCAGACTTTTTAAGATACTCCTTTCCTTTTCAAAAGTATTGTTTTTCAAGCATCCTCTTAAGAGAAGTTAGAGCTTTGAAAAATCAGGAATCCTTTAAAATTACAAGCCTTCTGTTGCAATTTTTGCTTCAACATCAATTGCCATGGCACAAAAAATTTACAAAAATTAACATTTAATTAGTATAAATACAGATACTGGGAAATAGTTTAATTCACAAATTGTTTTTAATTTAGTGCGGGGAAGGCTGACCATGGGATGGACACTTCTGAATATGACTCAGATGAGACAAAACTCAGTACCAGGTGAGGCACCCCAGAGAAGCGATGCTATCTCTTGTTGCCAGCGGGAACGCCACTTATGGGAAGGGGGAGGGAACGTGTGTAGGGGGCGTAGCCACTATTGAGCACGTGTGGAGGAAGGGGTCTGATTTGATGAACCAGACTGGGAACCAGGAGGAGACCAGCTGCTGGCGACGTGGTGGGAGATATCCAAACATCCACGCTTGAAAGTGATCCACCAAATGAGACTGGAATCTGTGGACAGCTTCAGGGAGGGTGGGGATGGATCCGGCGATGGCATCTAAGACAATCGTGTGGATAGTCCACATGGCGATTGCAACCACCAGAGCACGAAGGGAGGGTGGGAGGGGGAGGCCATTGATGAAGCAAACATATCTCTTGACAGACTGAAGGGATGTGTTTGATCCTGGCCTAGCAGACGTTGGACTTCGCGCCATATTACTTTAGAGGTGGGGCACTTCTCCAGGCGGTGAAACAGCGTTCCATACTGGCCACACACGACACAGGATGAGTGTAAAGCATTAGAGCGCTCAGCTGTACGATACACCCGCCTCAGGCAGCGCCACACATGGGAACAGACTTGAGGCTGCAACAGAGGATGGTGTGCGTATTTCCAGATAGTCTTTTGGGTCTCAGTGGAATAAGGGATGTCCATCATGTACAGGTAGTCCACCCTGGATAGGACTTGGGGTCGAATGGGGATCACGCCATCATGGATGGGTAGCCCCTGTACCTCTTGTGTGAACTGAGGAGAGGGGCGGCCTCTTCGGGTTGTATGTCCACTAATACGAATTCTCCACTCTGCGCTTCGCATGGAGAGTAGGATTCGTTTGTAGTGGGTTTTGGTCCCGTGAGGACCTGTGGCTGATGTGTGTGATGCGAGGTATTTCATCAGGGAGTGGGGGTTTGATGGATTGTTGAGGCCCAAGGCCTGGGAGAAGTTGGTTTGGGCCACGTGGGACCAGTGTTGGGATGGGAGTGTGGGAGCAGTGACAGCCGCAATCCAGGTGCCTAGGATCTTGGCAGCATGGGCTTTGAAGTCAAGTAGGCCCATGCCACCATGATAATGAGGGCCAAACATGACCTCTAGCCGTACTGGTGGAGGGCGGCCTGACCAAAGCCATCCTTGTAGCAAAGCATACAGGGATTTGAAGAAGCTTGGGGAGAAGGGGATGACATGGGCTCCAAACCAGACTTTGGATAGGAGCATAGTTTTGGCAAGAACAACCCTGCCAGTGAGGGTAGTAGGGTGGGCTCTGAGAGAGGCGATTCGCTTCGTCACGTTGTCCAGTATATGGCCCTCCATTACTGCTGACGCGTATCCTCCTGCCTCCAACCACACGCCCAGATGGCGTACCGGTCCTATGGTAGGTCGCGGCACAAAGGGGAGAACCAGTGGAGCGGTGTGTTTTGAGTTAGTAAGGCGTGGACTTGGGCGAGCAGCTGGGCTGGGTTGGGAACTACTTGCTGGGGCCCAGCAGTTCTGAAACCGACCAAGGAGGATGCTTTTGGTTTTGGAGGCGTTCAGTGCCGCGTTGCTTACCTGGGAATATTCCTGGATGAGGGCTTCAAGCGCGCGTGCATCTTTATCATTAGACACCCCCACCACGCAATCATCTGCAAATGCCATCATCTTGACTGGGGTTTGGCCTGGCACATGGACCCCAGTGAGTTGGGCATTCACATTTCGCAGTAGTGGGTCAAGGCTGAAGTTGTATAAGAGTGGGCTGAGGGGGTCCCCTTGTCGCAGGCCCTTTGAGGGCGGACTTTTTCCATTAGGAAGACTGGGCCACGCACTGTCATTGTTGCAGATTCCGTGAGCAGCATCACCCAGTTTATGAAGCGGGGAGGTAGGCGGAATTGATGGAGGCAGGCCCTAAGGTATTCCCAGTTTACTCTATCATAGACCTTTTGTTGGTCCAAGAATACAAGTGCCCCAGAGGCTGTGGACTGACACACATTAGCCACAGAGTGCACGTTATCCCAAATTGACCTTCTGGGGATGAAACCAAATTGTTATGGGGAGATGGTGGCAGATGCTACAGTCCCTAAACGGTTAGCCATAATTTTTGTTAAAATTTTGGTGTCTGTGTTTGTTAGAGAAATGGGGCGCCAGTTGGCTAAGTCAAGCTTATCCCCTTTCTTGAAGAGTGTGACAGTAAAGGCCTCATGTCCTCCTGGTAGGAGGCGCATTTCCAACAGGCTTTGGTTGAGTGAGGCTAGCAGCAATGGGGATATATATTTGAAATATTTTTTGTAGAACTCATATGGAATACCATTTGGGCCTGGGCATTTTTGGTTTGGCACACCGCAAATGGCTGTCCATAATTCATTCGGAATAATTAAATTCATTATTTCTGGGTATCATAAAATGGTGCGGATATGAGCTCAGTCAGGAAATTCTGCCATTTTGGCCAGCTGAATTGGTCGGCTCAGTATAACTCATAGTAATATTTTTGCGTTTTGATTGCCACTTTGGCCGGTGTGTCTGCAATGGAATTATCCAATCTTCGCACCTGTGTACAGGCCACACTCTGACATGGTGCAAAAAAATTTTTAAAGAAGTATGCAGTGCACTTGTCACCTTTAGTGATGCATGTGGCTCTGTATTGGACACAAACTCAATGTTTGTGTTGCCTTTCGAGTGTGTTGAGGTGGGCGGCTGCCTCCGCCCACTTCTGGCCCCATGCAGGGCTGTATCCTGTGGCTGGAATGTTGGACTCCAAGTGGGCCAATTCTGCCAGCGCGCGAGATAACCGCTGATGTGGCTCATGAGCATCTGGAGGAGAGATGGCGATAGTGGCAGATGGTGTCCTCTTTGAAAGTTGCCCATGTGGAAATGAGGTCCGTGCAAAATGGTGCAACAAATTATTTCACCAAAGTTGCCTCTTCCACCCATGTGGAAAATACTGGCGACGCGAGCTCAGGGGGGCAGATTTTGCACCAATGTGGGGCCTTTGCAACTGTGGTGGGTAAGTGGTATGTTATCAAGACCAGTCAGTGGTCGGAGAATTCCATTTTTGTTGTTTTGAAGTGGGAGATGTGGGTTGGAATTTCGCCGGCGTTAGAATAAGGTCAATGCGGGTCATGGTCCTTAATTGGCCATTGTGGACGTGGGGACGCATCATGTTTTTGAGTAGTGGGGCATGTTGCAGCAGCGCATCCATTAACCCAAGGGTGGCTTTTAGAACGCGTAGTTCTACATGACCCTGTGGGGTGTGGGGTGTGGGGTGAGGGCGGCCACTGGTCCGTTGGTGAGGTTAGCCAACAGTTCATGTCACCAACTAGGAAAGCATTGGGGGGTAGCGGGAGGGATTTGACTGACAAGAAAAATTCCCAACGCTCATGTGCACTGTTTGGGGTGTAGATATTGATGATTGTGTGCGCAAAGTCAGCCCACAAGAAGGTGACAATGAGCACTTGGCCATTTAGGAATGTTTCTGAGGATGTGAATAAAAAATTATTTTTCTGAATTAGCACCTCACAGTGCTTCAACCAAAAGGATAGGGATGGGATGAGCATTGTTTTCCAAGCTTCCTCAGAACCTCGTGGACAGTGGGACTCCTGGATAGCCAGGATATACACGATAAATTGTGTTGTAAAAAGCTCAGTTTCCTAGCCCAGGATGGGGAGGCCTTGAGTCTGGTGATATACAGCATCCCTAGAGTGAAGGTTTCCCCCATCGCACCTTAGGTGCGAGGGGTGGGCCCCCAGGCCCACCAGCCTCTTCAAGGTCCCCACAGGCTTTCACAGCAGCGCAGGTGTTAGCAGCAACGCTATTGGGGTTTTTGTTAATTTTTGCAGAAAGAGTCGCGTTGGCTTTGGCCTTTGCTTTTTATTTTTCCTGACGTCAGACGAATTTTTTGCGGTGTGGATAAGTTCAGTGCACCATCGAGTGGGGCAAAAAAAAATTTTAGTTGGGATAGGTCCCAAGTCAGTTTCAACTGGAGCTTGGGTGCAGCAATTGGGTGAGATTGAATCTCCCATCAGATCCTCAGATTGAGTGGCCCGCTTGGCATGGGCCTCCCAATCTGATTGGGTGATGGATTCCTGAGTCACTTCCGCCGCAAAGGTCTCCATGTCCTCCTGTCGTTGTGAGTATGAGATGTTGGTGGTGGCCTTGGCCACTTCCTTGGCTGCGGCCCTATGGGCCTGCTTGGCCTTCTTCCACTCCTGCGGGGAGATGGGCTTTACCAAAGGTAGCAGCCTTGTGCTCCCACATGGGAAAGCCTCCTTGGTGCTTGCAGTTGGTTTGTAGTGCACCTCTCTGCTGGCCATGGCTGCCGAGGGGTGCTCTTGGAATGTGACACCCTCCTTGATGGGGCATGCATGCGCCTTATGGCCAAACGCATCACAGTGGGTGCAAATGGGGGCGCGCTGTCCACGGTTACCCAGAATGGGTGGGTGGTATGCCCTGTGATGTCAATAAAGGTGGAGTGCGGGATCTGGGTTGGGTCCTTTGCAATCTCCTCAGTTGGGGTCAGAACTTCGCTGGCTTTGCCAGTGCACAGGTGTGGCATCAGCGTGAAATGTCGCATTTCAAAAGATTGTATTTCACCATATATGGCGAGACCATCTTTCAGGTATTTCTCCAAAATGTGTCATTTTACCGTAGTAGGCAAAAAGTCAAACGTGAGGAAAATTTGGTTTGATTTTGTCCATCTGGTGCGTTTGGTTTCAACAACCCATTGCCCTTCGGGGAGGTCAACCAATATGTGCACCACTGCAGCCTTGTCTGCTGCTATTTTGCTTTTGAAACCTAGGTCCAGCCAACCGCGTGACATGGAGTGAGGTGCAACGTACACCGCAGTCAGGAAAATTTTGTGTACATCTTCACAAAATTTTTCCCATAAGGCCGTTTTTTGGATGGTAAGATACACACAGACTCCAAATTCCACCGATGAAAGTGGCTGGGAGTGTGGCGTGTTGATGTACTGTTTGTATCATGCTTGCCACATGAGTATCTCCATGGAAATTGTGACCGCCAGTTTTTTGAGATTTTTTTCTATTCCGCCGGATTCTCCAGGCGTTTTTGAATGTTAGAGGTCGTGGGCCTTCCGCCTGCTCCTCTTGCCTTGCTTGCCCAACTGCTCCCAGACATGGGCGCAGACTAATCTCCTCTGTGAGATTATCAAACTAGATTTAGTCTTGAATTGAATAGGTTGCAAAAGTGTTTGCAACGAGAAAGAAAATTTTATATTTACC
Organism: Massospora cicadina; assembly: GCA_022478985.1. Lineage (NCBI taxonomy): Eukaryota > Fungi > Entomophthoromycota > Entomophthoromycetes > Entomophthorales > Entomophthoraceae > Massospora > Massospora cicadina. Next base: position 58,186 of record JAKSZP010013542.1, on the reverse strand, counting down.
CAGATTAGTTTGTGGGTTTAAAGTTTACTAGATAATCCTAAACATTTTTTAATTTGTAGATAATTACCAATAAAATTAAGAAATCAAATTATAGTGATTAAATATAAAATCACCAACCACTCAGCAAATTATTGTACTATTGAATTAACTAACTCATCATCATTCATCTGAAACCATTATGCCTATCAAATCAACCTAAATTTACCAACAACCAGCCAAAAACAATTGAACTTTTAAATCAACCAAAAACTACCAACCTCATATTAAAACCTATGAACCTATTTAACTAAATGAATAACACTAAAAGCTCATCCAAAAGGATATACAATTACTAACAGAATCTTATACTTTTTTCAATCTTATCTATAATTTTTTTAAATCGTTATTTTTTGAAAAAGAACATATGGCCATCTTTAAAATATATAAAGTATTTACACCAAGTTTGGTAAATTTTGGTATATTTTTTCATGAGATAGTATGTCTTCCACATACATACATACAATTCTTTTCATATATAAAGATGATGCCACTTATAGGTTGATTTGACCTCCCATGAACTTCCTGATTTTAACAAAAAATCCTCAACTGTGGTGCATCAAGCTGAAAGCTCCTCAGCTGTCTCCTACTGGTGTCAGGAGGCTTGGTTGTCATTTTACTGCATTTCAACAAGAGGCTGGACCCTGACTGAGGTGCCTCTAGAAAGCTAATTTAGTGTCCACAGGTTATATGAAGATTAAGATTAGTGCTAACTGCAACTTATCCTTCTTATATCAAAACATATAAATGCCAAGCGCATTTCTTGGTTTAACACACTATTATCTTAAAGGGTTGCTAAATTTCCTATTAAGACTTTATGATTGTTGGCTCAGATAGGAAACTTAACCTTACCTTACCATAATATTATTCATACCATGGATAACAGATTAATTTGAAAGCTCAGTATAAGTTTTATAATAAATATTGCTTTCATTAAAAGTTACATAAAAACCTTTAGTGGGTAGGGTGACTGACCTTCTATAAAATGTGGAAGCTTAAAACTCAGGTTTGTAAGATCCTCTTGAAGAAGTCAATTGCAAGTTTGAGTTTGCTGTCATTTGAGCATCACTGTTGTCAAAGAGTATCTGTATGTGACAATACACTAGTCCTAAGCCGCCTGTCACTATAGAGATAGGGTCCACTGTGTTGTATGGCACTGCAATACTAGAGTTTTTACATAATTGTTGCATACATTACAAATTATAGAGCTCACTTTAAGGGAATAAATTTTATTCAATAACTTAAATTGTCGCACACTAACATACAACTTAATTAGACAATAATATAGTTGTTAAAAATTTGGGCTTGAGTACCATATGATATTGACCATAGCAATAATACCTCAAATGACCTATAGACCTCGCCGCTACCCTTGACTACCTTGTCCTTCTGCCTGTTTCCTTAGTAGATCTATTCTTATTACTCTTCCATCAGATATTCTGTTAACCTTTTCTGACCCAAGATTTAAACACTTATGGTTTATTTAACCATATGATACTGACTTTTGGCAGATCATACCCTATCAATATTAACTGAACGTCCAGTTACCCAAATTAGTTCTGTTATAATTGATCAAAAATCACCATATTTACTCAGCAAAATCTGCCATAAGCGTCCCCACCAACCAATACCCTAAGGATGTAATTGAAGTTGAGCAGACAACCATCAATATGTACTCAACATTAGAAAGATGACCATCAAGTCTCAGCATCAATGTTGACAGTCTATTAGCAGACCATAAATGGAAAAGCACTGGAAGATTTGGAAGCCGCAGAGATGGCTGACACATGAGCTAAAGACTAGAGGTCCATTTATATATTTGAAGGGTCATGTATTAGAAAAATTTTGAATGCGGCAACTCAAATTATAGGATTACCATCATCAGAGGAACTCTAGTTTAATCTTAAAATGGATCTTTGATGCTGAAAGTACCAAACAAGAATAAAGCGGAATTAAAGAATATATAATTAATAAAAGTTTACTTTCTACCAATCACTACGTTTTTTGGGGTAATTTGTCTTCAACAGTTATACCTGATAAAATGCATAAATTACCTGTGACAATCTTAACCAGTTTTAATTCCAATTTTAACATTTTGGTGCTCACTACAGGGGACACTTTAAACAAAATTAAAGAATATAATGGAAATATCTAACATGAAGCAACATCTCAGCTGCTTCATTGTCAGCATTTAGGACGAGTATACTCCTTTAACCCAAGGACTTATAGGAATTTAATAAGACTACTTACACCTCATCAGCTCAGTAAACAAGAAGAATTATGCTTCCATTATGGAGTCCATCCTCATAGGGCCTCTGGCCTCCCAATTGCTAAGCTAATTGGCTAACGTACCTATTCCCAAACACATTGAGGAGGTCATGGAATGGCTCCCCTAGGGTACCATCTCTCTACTAAAGCTATTAATGAAGCACATTTGGGGATGCTTAGAAGCTATAGGAATCAGGACTATCTATAGGCGAATTACCATTTATTTTATGAAATAAACTGTCCACAAAATAGAAAGAGATTTCTACTCAAGAGCAAGTAGTCAATATGATCAACCAACACATATATACATATAATTGACAGACCTTGTGGATCCTTTCCTGGCAGCACATCAAGGTTGGTATACTTTTATGAAAATGTGTAGGCTCAACGATGGTGTCAGTATTCCTGCCAAAATCAGAGATTCGTATAAGTCAGATGATGGGAATTGAACCTAATCTGATAAAATATATAAAACCATTATTGAGAATACCCTAACTAAATTCAAAGCCTTTTGATATCAGGGATAAACCCCAACTTGGGAAACCAAGTATACTTAACCAAAACCCCCTAACAACGAGGTTTAAACCCAATCTATGCGGTGATAAAAACCTGTAAGATAAATCTTAACAATATGCTTCAGAATCCTCAATTGGTAAATGAGTATAGATCTAAGCTCAGAATGCTTGAAGATTTACTAAGAAAATCTCACTGATATCCCAAAAAACACGTTTCTAAGCAAATATACAGTACTTTATTTTTGCCATTAAAAATTAGCTTACTTCTATTTTATTAAGGGATTAAAAACATTTTACGATTTAACACTAAAGAAACTTCATCCTCAGTGAAGACTTTCCAGCCAAGAAAAGTAACATCATATATCAGCTATCAGGAACTTCAGGTCTCTTGGCCTTAAAATAAAAGTATAAGTGGTCTAAAGCCCTTCATCCCATCAAAATTGGTGCTCCCTGCCAGGTATACCATGAGTTCACAGTGAAACTAATATTACCATGAGCAATATTGATTCAGCTTCAGATCCCTCTTTGGATCAGGAACTAAAAAATTATTGCCAAATTTACATGCTGTGATACGTGGGTTAGAGCAAATAATGCTCACCATTGAGCAACACCAACTCAAACTTTGAAATGTGACTACTGAGATAAAAGGCTAAATTTGGAAGTTAATTCTGCTTGTTGCCACAAAATCAGCCTTTGTGCCGCCAATCATTGGGTAGACTCAATAATTGAGGATAATAATGATTTACAAAGTCAAGTGGAAGCTCTCCACCCTCACAAATCTTCCAGCGTAGCAGTTCCTCTTTAGGGGAAAACGCACTACTGGTGTCAGTTCACGTCATTTGTCCCTTAACCTCTCCCAGTGGCACATTTAAACCATTGTTCAAAGAAAAGTACATCCTATGTTAAGGGAGCATTTTCTCTTTCATATTTTGTTATGAAAGAGCTATGGAAGGATCCACTGACACCCTACGGCTAAACACCTAACTAATTTTTTATTCACATGGCTCAAGACATTATAATACCACATTTAATGCATTGCAATACTTGAAATGAAGCCAAGACTGCCTTGCTTCATGAATTTAGGAGCAAACTAACTTTAGCTAACCAAAAGCAAACGTTTATGGGAATAAGCCTTGATTGATGAGAGACCATTAATAAGTTTGTCTACTGTTTTTACCTTAAGGATCAAACGTTGGTCATAGGAAATCTTCTCATGTTGGACAACACTACCGCTGCCTCGTTTTTCGCATTTAAAAAATAAGCCTAATATTAATCTCAGAACGGTGAAGTCTAACTTTACTTCTCTCCTTTATACAAAAGAAGCCATTTTGGAGATTCCAGACGACCTAATTAAACCCACTGGGCCCTCTTTTTTAATGATAATATGCCTCATCTTCAAAAGTTAGCGGTTAAATCCCCCAATTCGCCTACCCCCAAATTATTCTGCACTTATTGCAAGAGAAACAACCATAGTTTGAACTTTTGTTGCATCATTCAAAGTAAGTCAGCAAAAATACCAGTCAGTATAGGACAGGAGGCTCCCTATGCTGACGGCAATCAAGTGCCTCATGAACCTTGTACTAGCTCTAGTGCTATGCCTTGCATCTCAGGATGTTTTGTGTTAGCTGCACCTGCAAAAATTATTGTAACCCTTTTTATTCAAGGAAATAAAGATCTTCAGCTTTCCTTTTTTTATATCTACCAGTTACCCAAACAAATCTTGGAGGTTATTTCCTCTATGGAAAGACAAGCGTTAGATGATAAAACCTTTAAAACTATTGAGCAGCCCTTACTTGGTCGCAGCAAAATCCTCTACTTGATTTGCTACAAATCTCCAACTAAAGTTACTAGCCATTACTTCTCAATACGTCTCTTTGGTGGTTTAAATAGAAGTGTTCTTTCATAATATTAAAAATCTTGGAGTTAATTTATACCAGATCACCGGTTAACATTATATCCTCCTGAATTATCCAGAGATATAAAAATGGCTACTGACTTGCTTCATGAAGCTGAAATTGGAATGGCAGGTAATTGAACGACTAAGGCAATCAGGTTTATTCTGCCTTACCTCTCCAATTTGGGAAACTTTTGATTACTGCCCTACTATTGTGCTAGAAATCTATAATTAAGAGCTGCTTATTGGAGTCCAACTGATGCGGGAGTTCAACTGCATTATCAACCATAAAAAAATACCTGTCCCTATTAGGGTATCAGATTTTTTTTAATATTTGAACTCCTGGTTAAAATTAAAAAGAGCTCCAAAAACGAACATGCCACCCTTGAATTTCCGTCCTCCATTTGTAAAATCAGATATCAAGTCTTGGGAGAAAAAACTATGTTACTCTTTGAGGCTTGAAAGCCAAAGATGGGATCCCTCTATACGCCCCCCATCCTATTAGATACCATCTGGCTCACAAGTTATCATGGATATGGGGATCACGATTCAATTTCACCTAATCAAGTAATTGAGATAAGTGGTCATTTGAACCCTTCAATCAAAGAAGCGTTGATCTGCCCTGGGATTTTGGATCTTGCATATGGGAAATCTATCTCCATCTTACTAGGGAACCTAATAAATCAAACCCTCAAGTCCTTCAGTATGTCCCATAGATGATATTGCCAATGTGAGTTGTTTTGGCTCCTCACAAGATTTAGGATTTGTCCCCCTACCTACCATAGCTCTGGTTGACAATAAAATTGGAGACAATCTCACCCCTAATGAACGCCAGAACGTTGAAGACCTCCTTAAGGAGTATTGCAATATCTTTTCCTCAGGAACAGGTGACTACGGAAAATTGTCAGGGGTAATTCACCAAATTGAAACCAAGGCTCACCCATCATTTAAATATTGGCCATACAGAAAATCTAAAATTATGGAAGCTCAAGTGGCCTTATAGCTACAGCAACTGTTGGAAGCAGGGTTGCATGTCCTTCTAAAAGCCCATGGTCTCTGCTCTTTTATTTATCCAGTAGGAGGAAGGTGGTCGCCGTGTTGTTATGGATTATTTCCATCTCAATTCTATTACCTGAAAGGATAGCTATCCACTTCTGCATTTATATTATTCCTAATGCTTAATGTCAGGTTCCCACTATCTTTTAGCTATGGATCTTGCTAGTGGATACTGGTAAATCGACTTGTCACCTGAAGATTGGGAGAAATGCTCCCTCATTTCAAGTGAAGGTCTATCAAAACCCAATCAAATGCTGCAGGGTTATGTAACGCCCCCACCACCTTCCAACGCGCCATGTATGGACTTTTAGGCGAATTTGAAACGCTCCTGTGTGCTAGTTTATCTTGACGATATTACCATTTTTTGAGAACTTTTACTGAGCACATAGCCCATTTAAGTTAAGTTTTCTAGCGGTTATAACAACTTTGTTAAAACTAAAGCCATTAAAATGCTCCTTTTTTCATAGCAAAGTGGCTTTTTAGGCCATAAGGTAGGTAAAGATGGAATATCCCCAATAGATGACAAGGTCCTGGCCATTTCTAAGATGTCCCCTGTTAAAATCTGAGCGCTGGATGCTTGCTCGCTTCTGAATCTAAAAACAACTGCACAGATTTGTGGATACTTTTGTTGATTTGGTTGAAATTGATTGATTGGGGCAATAATAGTATGAAGACTATCATTAGAGTTGAATGCCCAAAAGCCACGTTGAGTGAATTTTCCAACGCTAGAAAGGTGCTTCTTCGTTTTGAAGATGTTCTGGTACTGGTAAGGAACACTTTCCCTATTCTCTTCTCAAAGAGCCAAGTGGAGACTTTGTAGCAACCTAAGGATATCTGATCCTTGCACTCTTCTCTTAAGAGAAATGTTAAACAACTAATGTATAACAAATAAGTTAATAAGCTTTTATCTGCTTTTTTAGGGGAATAATTGGGGGGTTTTATAGTTAAAATTGGCACACAACTTTTCAGATGTCCACTGGGAATTATTTGCGCTCCTATGCTGGTTTGACCCTCAAGTGTTAGGCACCAAATTTCTTCAGGTCCAGCGATTTGAGTTTATTAGGCAGCGTAACCCTCAGCTGTTTGGCGGACAAAACAATTAGTATTAGGAACTCAAAACCAATTGTTTTGGCTGATGACAATCCTACTCTCTACCTCCGGCATTTGAACATTTTGTAAGTTTCTGATGGCTCCCTTATTCATTCCACTCTGAACAATTCCCTATAATTCGACTATTGGGTTTTGTTCCCTCATCAAATTTGTACTTAATATCATTAGGGATGATGCCTGACAATAATCTCATCAGTCAGCCGCTGTTGCCAATACTATACAATTATAACATAATTTTCAAACTTATTAATTGGTTAAAAGGTTGGAATATGTGGTCATCTCAAATTCCAACATCCCCCTAGTCCCTACGTGATGTATAGGTTTTTTAAGGATGGTGGAATATTATAGCCAGTTTATTCCACACTTTGCTGACACCTCTGAGCCTCTAGTATATTTATTGAAGAAGGGTATACCCTTCCAATGAAAAGAAGAGCAACATTTGGTTGGGAACATCTAGTACTAAAAAAAAAGAAAAGAAGAGCAACAGCAGGCCTTTGACCTATTAAGCATAGCTTTCTCATTAACCAGTACTTATACATCTTAACTTTGTAAAGCCTTACTATTTTTTACAGATGCCAGCGATATAGCTATTGGAGCTATATTATCTCAGCACATTGAACACTTAGTGGACTACCCCATTGCCTTATATAGCAAGACCTTAATTAGAGCCAAACACAATTATAACATTATAAAATGCAAATGCTTGTTGGTCCCACTGGTTTTAAGCATTTCCAACCCTATTTGTATGGAAACTATTTTAATTTAATTAATGACCATGGCGAAGTGGTAGTATAGTGGGGTGGTTCCTGCTCCACTCTGGGTTGGGTTTTTATTAAAAACAAATTTAAAACCAGCACAGGCTAAAAAACTTGGCGTGGTATATTTTCCCAAGGTCGACCTCTCTTGTTTACTTTATAATTAATGACCATGCTTCTTTGTGATGGCTGCAATAAATTAAGGATCCTTATAGGAGGTTAGTTTATGGGCGTTAATTCTTCAAAACCATGATTTTTCTATTATTTATTGACCAGGGACCATCCACCAAAATGTGGATTGCTTATCCATGCTCCCCATATTAACTCTAAATGACCCTGAGGAGGATAGACTCTATGACTTTTTAACTCAATTGCATTTATGGAAAGATGAATCCATGACCCTTCAAAAAGTTTTAATAAAAAAGTGGCGAATTTCCAAGTAAAAAACGAAGCTTACAAACTCAGGTCTTGAAAATGGTTGCAATATATATGGCCTTTGGCTCAAACTTACATCATATTGGTGGGACATCTGCAAGTCAGCCATGAAGGAATTTGGAGAACTTACCAGTAGCTCAAGACTCAGTGCTACTGGGAAGATATGCTTGTTTCAATCCAAAGGATATTAGAGTCCTGCCTGGTATGTAAAAGTCAAGATTTACCTAATCATCATTCTCACTATCCAGTGGTTCTACCCTGTTAACCCTTCCATACTACTAGTATGATGTTGTTGGACCCCTCCCTCAAGCCTATAATGGTCATCAGTTCCTCCTGCTATCAGTAATTTATCTAACTAAGATCAAAGCTGTATATCTGCCCTCCGCTTTGGCAAAAGCTTGCCACGTTAGATATAATTAGATTAATACCCAGCATGGGTGCCCTAACATAATTCCGATCCAATAACGGTCAAATGTTTTATTGTCACTGATGAATGATTTTGCCAAACTTATGGGATCCACTCAGGTCTTTTCCACTCCATACCATCCTTCAACCAATGGAATGGTAGATCATGTGAATGGTACTTTAACTGCAACTCTCAGGAAAATGGTCACAACTGGCCCCCTTTATTGGCCCCAATATTTGCCTAGTGACATTCTGACTTAAAGAATAAGCTATCATCAAATAATTAAGATGTCGCCCTTCCAAGCGTTGGTCAGAAAAAATCCCATCTGTATTCTAAAGTTCAGGCCATGCTAGATCAAGCTTCCCTTGAAGCCCACAGAGCTACTATGTAGAGTATTGCCAATGAGAGTTATCCAACTTCATGCCCTGGCTTCTGAGAACTTATTGGCTACTACTAATAAAGAACCAATCAATTTAATGACAAGAGTCAACCTCTGCACATCTTCCAACCGGTTGATATAGTCTTTTTCTACCACCATCAGCCTGGAGGTCACAGTAACAAATTTGGAACTGATTGGTTGGGGCCCTACAAAGTTATTTATAAACGAGATAATGAACACTCAATTGTGGAGGTCGCTCAGGGCACCATGGTAAATTACGTACACAGTCAAGTTCTCCAGCAATTTCCACCTTGCACCAAGAACTACGAGGTACATTATCAGGATTCCTGCCCAAACCAGATATTTATATGTGTCATATGACAGGAATTGAACCCAATCTGATGAAATAGACAAAATCATTATTGGGGATAATCTTGACTAATTTTAAGGCCTTTTGATACCAGGGATAAACCCCAACTTGGGCAATTAATATTACTTACCCAAAGTATCCTAGTATTAGGGTTCAAACCTGATCTATGTGAGGATCAAATCCCATTTGACAGATGTGGACAGCATTCCACAGAATCCCCAATTGGTAAATGAGTATAGATTTTATGCTTAGAAAGCTTGGAGATTTACCAAGAAAAACTCAATGATCTCCCATTTAATCTTGTTTCTAAGCAAATAAACAGTACTCTCTTTTTTTTGCCATTAATAATTTGGCTTACTTCTATTTTATTAAGGGATGAAAACATATTAGACTTACCACTCAAGGAACTTTACGCTAAGTGAAGACTTCTAGTCAAGGAAAGTAAAAACTTATAATCTGGCACTCAGGAACTTTAAGTATCCTGGCCACAATAATAAGTAGGAAAAGTGGTCTAAAACTTTTTCATCCCAACGGCAGACTACTAGTTGCTGGTGGACTGATTAGATGGCACCTTTTGGGAGGTTCACGAGGTCATATTACACAATTAACGCCAGACAGGTGGAGTCAATTGTCAAGTGGGTGAATTAGATTACCATATGAATGGTAATCTGACTCACATCATCGTGAGATTATAGACCAGCGTGGGGAATCATCACAATGGAGGCAATGTAACCCATCATTGTGGCCAGAACAAGGAATACTGTGATCATTAGTGGCGCGGCATAAAATTTTGGAAGCTGCTGTTCAAGAGTCCCACGCTCAGACAGGTCACACCATCAGACAGCTGGTAGAAGAGTTGGACCAGCAGCTTGATCACCTCTTGGTTGTGGTAATCAATCACCACAACCAATTTAAGATCTCAAGCGTAGCATCAAAGTTGGTCAGTACAGGCTCTACAGCCTTGAAAAAACTTTTTATAAACCATCTAATCTTCCAACTGTCTATAATGTAAATTTGGTTCATTGAATGACCTAGCACTGGCCTAAGGCCTGAGAATCACACATATCACTGAAACAAAAAAGACCCTAAAGTACCAGCTCACAATTGTAGAGCTAATACTTCCAGAGGTTGAACAATCTTTGGAACATGAGAATTAATACTTTTTTTCAAAAACTAGACCAGTTTTTTAGGAAAAAATCAAGGGGTGAACTATTTATGTCATCAGGGACCTCCAACCACAAAATTAAAGATTATCTTCACCAATGCACACAAGTCTAGTCTACCAAACTCATAATCTGAATGTGATGATGCGCTCTCAGGGAGAAAATTTTTTGCAGTTCTGTGTAAGTCCGTGAGGAGAACCCCCTGCGCGTGGACTGAGAAGCATTCCCATTTCCCTTCAAGAAGGGTCTGAAGAGGGCGGCCATCCCCCTTGTCACACAAAGTGATCTTGCTCATGTGGTAGACAAGTGGTGGGTTATGGCCTACCCCTGAAGGCCCCTCTGCCCATTCTATAATGATGACTGGCAAATTGTTGCAGCATATCAAGGTGGTTTACACCAAAATCGCAGCAGAAAGGGACTGGCATGGGAAAAATACAGTGAGTCCCAACCAGATGCTGGGTTCAAGGACCAATTGGATCAATAAAGGATTGATATCCCGCCCCTTTTGTGGGAAGGCCCAATTACACTGAATTTAAAAAAAATGGAAACAAATAGTGGAAACTGGGGATGGTTAGGCTGAGTGTACTGAATCCGTTTCCAACCAGTTAGACCGCCCCTTGTTGGAATGGCCCTGGGAGGTCCCAGCCACCCGTCAAGAAAGATGCCACCACTCGGGGAGGTGCAATCAAAATAAAACCATGATTTGTGCGCCAGAGGCTGAATTGACATTAATTTGGTATTCTGCTGACATGGCCACATCAGTTTGAATTATTCCCACCCAAGCTCCATCATTCTAGGCTGAAAAATTGAGGCCCCACGCCCATGGACGGCGTCTTTTTCCTTAAATTACCAAGTATTTAAGTAATTATCCTTGACAGGTATAAGTCAGTCAATTTCTTTACCTTATTTTGCAATAAAAATCCCTCTCACATTGTAAATTTGCTTGCTGAAAATTTTTTCATTGCTGTTTACCGCAAAACCTAGCCCCAAAAATAGTTTTTATGTTGCACTATTACTGAGACCTTATGATTATTGTACCAGCATTATTGCCTACTATCATGGACTGGGAATACCGTACTTGTGGCATCCTTAGACACTACCCGCTGACTGAAGCTATTCAGCACCAGAATCTGTCATTTTTGTTGGAGGCTTTACCTCCCACTGGGCGAGATTATGCAATCTCGCCACCCATCCTTGCACCCACAAGCCTATGGGGAACCCAGCTCCGTTGTTGTAGTGCAAGTGTTTCCTGCTCACATATCCATTAGCTCCATAGTAGCAACAGCCTGGCTGTGCGCCAGTTGCTTCCTACCATCATCTCAAGTTGCCATTTGTAGTTCGCCGCCTGCCACCCACTTTCAAGTCATTTGAGCAGCAGTGCCTTTGGCATTCTGGATTACCTTTTGAGTGCTCACGCACTCCAACTGGCAGGCCAGTCTAAATTTTCATTTGTCTCTTAATGACATTATGACTTTAATCACCCCTGAAAGATTGACTAAACTGCTATTCCAGAAACTCCTATCTCCACCACCCCAACTTTCCAAGCCAGCCGCGATGAAACACCAGATCTCCCTACTCTAACTGATGGTCCATCAATCAGGACTCGCTTAAAATTTAGCTCAGGGGTTGCAGCACCAACCTCCCAACCGCGCCAGGAGTCTCATCTAAGCTACCAAGGATACCAGTGGTTATAGGGTTAACCCCATAACTTGCCAAAGTTCAACAAGAAAAAGAACATACACAACTTTTTATTGCTTTTCAAGATTATCATGGATGGTATGAGCAACAAGGAACATCTGGTAAAGTTAATTAACTTATTGATCCCATAGAGCCAAGCACTGATGATGCTAAGACTAGTGAGATTGGGCTGTCTTACCAAATGCAAAGGACAATATCATAATGGAATTCATAGGTACTAAGATGGTGACGACCAGGAAAACCACCTTTTTCAGTATTTACTTTTAAAAATATTGATTAACTCTTAGAGTTTGTCAATTATTTCTACCTTGAGGCTCAGGTGCTATAAGGCGCAAAAGTCCTTAATAATTACAATGCACATATCACCTTACAAAACGCTTATGAATTCTACAAAGAACTATACTGGGTCATGTCACCCATAAAAACAATGAGTATAATGTATTGCATATGGTGAACTACATCGCCTCTGCAATGTGACCTTTGACGCACCCAAAAAAGGGTATGTCAATACTGATTTATCTAAAGCAAGCCCTTCTAGCAGGACACTGAAGAGAACTGCACAACTACCATCAGACCAGAAGACCCATTATCTACCACATCAAATGTCATCTATGTGGCTTAAAGGGTCACTACACTATCCAGTGAAACACCAAGTGGTTAAAATCAAGGTGCATCACATGAGGGTGGAAGATACTAAAGAACAGGGAAAAGTAGGCTGAGTAGAAACAGTATATTCTACTTCTGCTAGAACCCAACATATCCTTAGAGAAGCCCATGACGTCACAACACCCTCAAATTTTTGATCCATTATCACTAACAATGTACTAGCGGTTACCACCCACTCACGCCACGAGAACAATATAGACCAGACATCAGAAGTAGTATTAAAACCCTAAGTACAGCAGCTAAATAAGTACAACTTACTAGTTGCTTCTGGTGATATGCCAAAACTAGAATTTATTAACGTGGCTACACCCCTTGGAGAATTTAAAGAAGTCTAGATCTCTAATCTAGATATTACAGCCCTATCTGGGACAAGCTAACAAGCTTGGCGTACACTTAAAATACCACTGATTTTTACTTTAAATGTATGTATTTTAATAATAGCATATGCAAGGTCTATGTTAGGACTATAGTAGATAGAAGGGCACATAAGAATGTTATATCAACTAAGCTAGTCAATAAACTGGGACTATTGCCAAATATTGACCTCCATAAAGAATAAAGAGCCACGGGATCCACTTTACTACCTCATTAAGGGCCTATGCCACGCTACTACTAAGGTTTGGTTCTAGTGTTTAATTAGCTCCTTCAATTGTCCTACCAAAAACCCATTATGATATTCTCATCAGAACCCCCTTCATGAGGACTCATACAGTCAAAACCAATTATGAGTAGAATACCCTGGCAATCCTTGGCATAATCTTCCGATGTACTAAAAAAGCGGAGACCAGCAGACTAAGGAATGGGCTCTGTTGTTCATAAACCTAGACTTAAGGACAGGATATACCCATCATCTATTAATAAATGGCGCGGTCAAACTCAATATTTACTGCATCAGATCTTTAAGTCAGAAGGCATTCTGCTGAGGGCTGGATACCAAGTGACCATTCCTCCAAGTCACCAGGTCATAGTAAACATAGATATTAAGCTGAAAATACCATCAAGTCTATATGGTAAATTGTTCACACCCTTCAACTGCTCACACAGAGAACCACTCATAGTACCTGGTCTCTTCCTCCCAGATCATAGAAGATTAGCATATTAATTGCTAACCTCTAGCTATACTTGATCCAGGTGAAGTGACGCCAAATATTTGCTTTTCTCCACATCCTACTGAAGGAAGAAGTGCAAGGCGTGCATAAGTTCAGGATGCTTGAGGGGTTTGGATTGGAGTAAAAGAGTTGTGAGACCATCCGCCAGATTATATCTTGCAAATTTTTGGTCATCCTGATGTAAGATAAAAGATAAGGCAATGGCCTTACTTGGCAAGTACAAGAAGATCTTTGCAATGGAAAACTTTGATCTGGGGTGTGCCAAGGATGTGTTACATCATATTAACAGAAAACCACCCAATAAGCTATCTCCATCTAATTTACTGGTCCAAGATGCTTTGTTATAATTTCACCGGTATTGTTGGGATCCTCCATAAGGGTCGCACAGGTCAAACCCACTGAGCAACAGACAGATGATATGGGGATCATCAGTCCTTTGAACAACTTAAACTTTACTAAATTATAGGAGCAATCACCCTAAAAACCTTTTATTTATTTTAGTAAATACAGCAACCTCTCGCTTTTCTGTTCTCTCTTTACTATTAACAATCTACCTCATTAAATCTCCCATCTCACTTAAATACCAGCATCTTTGGACAATACCGCTCTCATAGCTTAGGCTATTCTATTCCGCTGATTCTCCTTGGTTTTGGCTTGTTATTCTTTAGCTCTCTATTGACCTAATTTGAGTGATCTATACTTTATTTATCAAATGTCACAACGCCTTATCACCTTATTTGGAGGCAATCAAATTACAACCCATTATATCTTAATATCGCCTCATCTCAGGGCACTCAGATTATTGTAACTAATTGCATGGTTGGCAGATTCTTCCCAATCCGCCATAGCTAATTCAGGCTTATTGTCCAGTCATATTGGAATTACAACATTACCCCCCTTGACAGGACAATAAGGCTACCATTTCTTATATGGCTGGAGGAACTTTGCATGTACTCAGTTAAAATCTGACCACTTGTGGGGTCCTTGATGGTATAGGCGTCAACCCCAGTTTTTTCTATAACTTCGAATGGACCAATCCAAATACTGGCCAACTTATGCTTCCATCTGAACCCATTTTGATCATGGATGAGAACCAAATCACCTTCTTTGAACTGAGCCAACCCACTACTCAGTATCTGATTGGCAGCCTGATTTTTGATCTTCTTGCCTAGACTGAAGGAATATGCTTTGCTTTGCAATTTGATCAGTGTGTTTGTAAGGTTAGTCAAATAATGGTGGGGTTCCATTCCACTGGTGTCTTCTACAAACAAATAAAGCAATGCCAGAAGAGCTGAGTGACACTCATATAGCAGTTTAAAGGGGATCTTCCCCGTAGCGGAATGGTAGCTGATATTATAGGCAAATATGGCGGTAGAAAGTAGAGAACTCCAATATGAAGGTTGATCTGTTACTAGTTTCCATAGTATGTTCACTAAGGTCCCATAAACCTGTTCAACCATTCTGTTGGACTCAGGGTGATATGGAGTGATCAGAATCCCGTGGATGCCCATAAGCTCGTTCAGTTTGGGGAGGATGAGCGAGATGAAGTTGGTTCTGTTATCAGTAAGAATGAATTAAGGACAGACATGTCACTGGATAATACACTCCCTTACAATCTTGGCCGCTGTGACTGCCCCCAGATCTTGTATCACCCGCGCTTCAACCTACCTGGTCAAGTGGTCAATAGCCACCAGAATGTACTTACACCAGTTAGCTTATATTGGCAGAGGGCCAACAATATCAATGGAAACCGTATGCCAAGCAAAATGTGGTTTTACTAGCTGGTATGAGGTCTTCCAATGAATGGCTTCTCCATTTGACACTGGTGGCAACAGGAAATGGTTTTGAGCACGTCAAAGTTCATGCTTTCCCAATAGTACTGAGGATGCAACAACTCCATTGTCTTGCATACACCACCATGTCTGACTGCCTTGTGGGCGCTCATAATAATCCTGGGTCATGGTGAGGGTTGTGGAAAGTTTACCGCCAAATCGCAAATCCACTTATACAGTTCCCTTTTCCATTGGAAGGTATTCATTTGCATCTTATTTAACACTTTAATCACTTAGCGCGGTTCGTTGTCATATTTCCCACTGAGCATCTTATCATACATCACATCACTGAGATCAGCCATCACAGCGACGGTTGGCAATTGAGATAGACAGTGAGCGTTCTGATGCTTTACTCCTGGGTGATGAAGGATCTCAACGTCATAAGCCTACATCTTGAGAGCCCATCGAGATAAACGCCCTTAAGGATCCTTAAGATTTTGTAACCAACGTAACAACGCATGATTTGTTATTACCTTAAACTTTACCCCATACAAGTAGACTCTAAATTGCTTATACGTGTAGATTACTGCTAAGCACTCTCACTCGGTCATAGTATAATTATGCTCAAGGCAGTTCAGACTTTGACTGAAGTATGCAATGGGATGCTCCTCTCCCTCGTCATCTTTCTGAGAAAGGACCGCCCCAACATCAGAAAGGGACGCATACATCTGAATAATAAACTCCTTATCAAAGTTTGGATAGCGTAGCACTGGCGCACTGATCAGAGCCATTTGTAGTGTATTAAAAGCGTATTGATGACGTTCTGTCCATTCAAACACAGCATCTTTTTTACAACACAAATAGCGGCCCCCCAACACAGCTAAAGTTAGGGATGAAGCGCTGTTATTAACCAACCATTCCCAAAAAACCTGTATGTACATGTACACTATTAGGTGTAGTCATTTTATGAATGGCCTCCACCTTGGCTGGCTGTGGTTTCAGCTCCTTGGAATTTTACCACAAACCCCATATATTCCAACTGATCTTTGAAGAAGTTACATTTTTGAGGCTTAACTTTGATTTTCGCCTCAGAGAGCTGACAGAATACTGCTTCTAGATGATTGAGGTGCTTTAATAAGGTTTGAGAGAAAACATTGATATTGTCAAGGTATACAAGAACACACAACAGCTTTAGGTCGCCAAGGATAGTGTCCATGGCTCGTTGGAACGTAGCTGGGGCGTTGCACAGCCCTTTAGGCATATGAGTCAGTTGGAAGAGGTCTTTGGATATGATTACAGTGAATTTCTCCTGTTCCGCCGTGGGCAACTCAATTTTCCAGTACCCTGATATCAAGTCCATTGCTGAGAAGTAATGGGCTCCCTCTAACTGATTAAAGCATTTTCAATCCATGGCAAAGGGTAGAGTCCTTTTTTGTAATACTATTGAGCTTCTGGTAATCTATTACTATGCGGTTAGTTCTGTCCTTCTTTTTTACATTCAGAATGGGCGAAGCCCATGGACTCTTGGATGGCTCAAGCATTCCTTGCTCCAGCAACTTATCAATTTCCTCCATGACAACATCTTCTGCTGCCCTCAATTGGCAGATCAGCTGAGACCTTATGAGGGGGATGATCTCCTGTGTCCAATCGATGAATCACCCCCAAGAACGCTTAAATAATGATTGTCAACAGAAAAAATCTCCTTGTACTTCTTAAATAAAGCTATCGCATAGTCTTTTTGCTCTTCTGATAGCCCTACTAAGTTCTTCCGCAGTACTGCTGTCATTACGCCAGCTGGCAGCTTGACTGTTAGCCCAAGTTCATCTAATGAACCAAAATAATGAACCTGAAGGACCTCCTTGATTGGAGTCAAGTGTAAATATGCCACTATTTGGTGTTGCGGATTTGCATTGGTTCACTCTGGAGATTTGCTAACAAAACCTTGATCCCTCCATGCCCTAGGAGTATAATCCCTGTAGCCACATGTGGTTCAATCCGTGTTTGATGATGGGGCCCAAGGACCTCCCCATAGAGCCCAGCAGGCACTTTCACTTCTAACTCAGTATTTACAAGAACTTGGTGTCCAGAAGGAATAGATATAGGCCCTGCAGCTCAGATAGGTAGCCCTTGATATTCACATATATGCTGGGAAAAGATCCAAGTCTTTTTATTTCAGTCAATGATAGCAAACTGCATCCCCCCATCACAATATGCAAGGTTGATATGGCCCATGTGCACCAGATCCTTTGGCACTCCACTAGAGGTAAAGTAAATTGGGATCCGCTGTCTCAAAATGTCAAGGGTCTCCTCCGTCATATCTACAACAGCCCTGAAATGTCACAGGAAAGAAGTTCCTATTAGCAATTCATAATTTTCATTTGGTAGCACAATTGCCAGAGCTACAATGACAATGGACCCAAACCACAATAATAGTGCACAGTATGCTCCTTCATAGATGTTCTTTTTTGGATCCAGCAGTCTCATATAAAATTTGATGGTCCACATCAGGTTTTTTTGTCAACTTCGCAATCAACTTAGTGGAAACTATGTTGACTGGAGCGCCTGTATCTAATATAGCTCAAACACTATTTTGTGGTACAAAAATATCACAGTATGTACACTCAGAATAAGAAGAATATTGACTGTTTAAATGTGGACATTTACAGAAACTCTTTTTTCAATAAACTCATTACCCCTCACTGACTTTGTGGATTCTTTTAAAATGGCATCTTTTGGAAGGGCAACGTTTACTCCTTTCATAGTTGGCGCATCCGCAGCAGAATCTGGCTTGTCCAAGGAATCTTGATCAATCATTTGGCAGGCATACAGCTTTGGGTGCTCCAAGGATCCTTCATCTCCGTGGCCTTGGCTTGAGCTCATGTCACTACATTTACTCATCCAACTGGCTGCTTATATAAAATTCCGTCATTGTACTGAGGGACTTCCGCGGGATATACTACTATTGATTTGGGGACGTTTGGAGTTGTAATCACAGGGGTATAGAGTCCCATCTCTACTCCACTCCATCTTTTCCCCGGTAGTATTGATCTTGGTGCATGTAGTGCACACGACTGTTATGGAAGAACTTTGCCAAGTGGTTAGGGTGGCCTCATTCATAGCAGCTAACCCCATAAGAGCCACGTCCTTGATTTTCATAAAAGGGTCCAGTTCAGAAAAGTTTGGGGACACTTGGCATAACTGGGCAGGTCAGTAAGATGATTGCTGACATTTGGTATAACTAGGTCCTGGTCAGTAGTTAGGTTGCAGATGATTTTTGTAAATGGCCCTGGGGCAGTAGTTAAACTTTTGAGAATAATTTGGCTGAGGATGAGGCATGAAAATATAGTAATGACAGGGGTTGCTATGCGGAACATGGGCCAGATGAGCATATTTTCCTGAATAAGAGCATACAGCGGAGGCAGTAGTTTTCCATTCCATATTTGGTGGCATAAAATTAGGAGATATGTAGTGCAAGAACTGTACAATTTTGAGCAGGAGAACGTCATCATCCAGAATCAGAAAAATGACATTATGAGATTTTGGCATGGCTTTACTGCAGAGGTCAATGAGAAGCACATGTTGGCTTCTGCTAAGTATCCTGCCCCAATCAGCACATGAACTTCCATTGTAAATCGATCAGCAAACTCCATGAGAGTCTAATTATGGCAGAATCCAATCATCAAGAATTCTGCCTTTTGCTGCGACATCTTTGAGGTGCCCCCAAACAGTCAAAGCATAGTCTTTTTTACATCCTGATAGGTAACGGAGCTTCTTGTAAGATAGCAGGTGATTTGATTGGCACTCCCAACATCCAAGGCAGATATCAACAGTTTTGCTTTCCATCAATTGGATGCGCCTTCTGCTGCAAATTCAAATCATTTGAATAAGCCATGGATATTCACATTTTGATCAAATGGAGGCAGCTTCTTGATATTGACCTCCTCATCTCATTCATGACTTTTTGGGGCATACTGAGTAATAGGTTGAGATCCAAAAGCAGTTTCTTAATGAGAAGCTGGTCCAGCAGAAGTTGGGATCTCCGCTGCTTTGGAGGTAGTAGGGCCTTCTGCCATGGGTAGCACCGCCATTACTTGAGGGAATTGGTGCTCTGACTCATACTCACATCCAGAGCTTCCATTTTGGGAGTAGTAGCTCCGTCCAGCGTCATATTCTTCCTCATATTTTTTCCCCTTGTCATCCTTCCTCTTCCCAATGAGAGGGCTGGGAGATGCTGGTCAATTTCCACTCAGTGTGTTGCAGTCATTCAGTGGTGTCATCCAAACGATTGGTGAGTTCCTTGTTTTGTTGTCTCAGAATTTGCATTTGACTAAACTTGCTAATAAGCTGGTGCATAATGGCAGTTCGTTCTTGAAGAAGTTCATCTTGTTTCTTGAGAACTGCATCTAGAGTGAGTTTGAGTTCCTCATAATCATCTGGTGCAGCACTTCGTGGAGATTCCCCACCAATGCAGGCTTTATGAGACATATCTAGCGACTGAGGATTTTGAGATTTTATTAGTTGATCAATGGGTCCCCTGTAGTGATCACCACTGTTATAACTTTGGGCAGTATTGTTAGGATCTTCCATAAGGGTTGCACAGGGCAAACCCACTGTACAACAGACAGATGATATGGGGATCATCAGTCCTTTGGACAACTTGAAAATGTACTAAAATATAGGAGCAATCTCACTAACGATCTTTTACTTATTTTTAATAGATACAGCGACCTCTCACTGTTCCGTTCTCTCTCTAATATTACCAATTTACCCTTTCAATCGCCCATCTTGCTTATATACCAGTGACTTTGGATGATACCGCTCTCATAGATTAGGCTATTCTATTCTACCAATTCTCCTTGGTTTTACCTTGTTATTCTTCAACTCTCTATTGCCTTAATTTGAGGCGATCTAATTTTTATTTGTCAAATGTTGACATCACCTTATCGCCTTATTTAGAGGTGATCCAACAACAACCCATTATAACTTATTATCGCCTCATCTCAAGGCACTCAAATAATTGTAACTAATAACATGGTCGGCAGATTCTTTCCAATCCGCCATAGCTAATTCAGGCTTATCGTCCAGTCATATCAGAATCACAACATGGTGGTTGAAGCATCAATAAAGAAATTAATTAACTGATTCAGAAGAGAATGCTTGCACCATCCATGAGCCCATGGGAGTAACAGTATAATTTTAAAAAGTAGTATGGGTTTAATTGATTCATAATTGACTGCTGGAAAATTAACAACATTATAAAGAAGAACTTTTGCCCTCACTCAAGAATTAAAATGCACTAAATAACTCAATGGAGCAATGTACTTATCTTCCATGGTTTGATCTCTGACTAATGGCAGATAGAGTTGCCCCAAGAATACAGAAAAAATGCGCCATAATAATGACCCAAGGGCTTTTCCAACCCATGTAGATGCCGCAGGGGTTATGTGAAGCCCTCCCACTTTCTAACGGGCCATAAATAGCATATTAGGAGATTTTAAAATTACTTTTTTAGTATAATTGGATGACATAAACGTTTTCTTAAGCTTGTTCTGTAAACACTTACAACACTTGGAGTAATCCTGCCACTGGCTCGCTGCTTCTAACATGAAAATTGATCCCAAGATTGTAACTTCTGAGAGCAATTCGAGTACTTTGGATTTGTTATTGACAAGAAGGGGCTATGTCCCAGACATCCAAAGTGGAGGCCATTGAAAGATGAAGGCGCCGGCAAGCAAGTGAGACATTAAGGTCTTCCTAGGATGGTTGTCTATCTCTGGCAGTTCATAGAGAACTTTTTCAAAATAGAGGAACCACTATTCCACCTGTTGAAGAATAGAACCCAATTCAAGGGTATGACAAACTTTCAGCTAGCTTTTGACCAATTTTTAAATTTCCTTGTTTTGGCACCAATACTCAAATATAAAATCTTTGATAAACAAGTATAATCCATACTTATGTGTCCCTCAAGACCATAGGGGCTTGTTCTGTCCCATATTAAGGATAAAAGAGTAGAGCATCCCTTCAGCTTACTGCAGCCAGACATCAGATGTAAACAAGTGGAATCACACTATTGCCAAAAAGATTTGATTGGAGTTAATTTATGCATGCAAACAGTTTAGGGTCTTCATTTACATAGTGCACTTCAAAGTGATAACTAACCACTCCTAACTAGATGGCAACAGAACTTCAAGAAGCTGGATGGACGGCCAGCCCACTAGGCACTGAAGTTACAGGCATACGACTTTGAGATTCAGCATCAGCCCTGTGCAAAACACAAGATGCTGGCAGACCGTCTAGGCACTCTACCATTATGTTGATTGACAACATGGCGGATAGCTATTATGACAAAATGCTGAGCAGGCAATATGATAATGACTAGAAGAAAATCACAACGCACATTGGACTGACTGATGAAGAACATCACCATTAATGGGCAAAAACTCTTTATAATAATAAAAGATCTTGAATACATTATATCATGACTAACTAAGCATATAGATCTGATCCTTTAAGACCACATTGCCACAGGTCATGGAGGTTTTAAGAAGGTGTACAAACAATTGAAACAGCACTATTAATATAAATCGATGAACTTTGATATCTACAAGGCTATCAGCTTCCTCAGAGAGTGTCAAATGGCAGCGCTGTACCATAAAAACATCTTATATAAAATTAGTCAAGTCAAACTTCACTTTCCACATTGTGTTGATCGAAATCATGGGACCTCAAACCACCAGCATATATTGATTTAGGTGAATTTTGGTGGCAATCAACCACCTTGTGAATTAGAGCAAGGCCAAAACAATAAGAGACCTGGAGGCTACAATGACTGCCAAATTTATTTGAGTTAAATCATTTATACTCACGATTGCCCCAATTTCTTCTGGCAGATAATGGCACTAACTTCACTTCTCATGATATTCAAGCTTAACAGATCAAAGTGGTCTGTGGAGTCCTGTAGATGCCCTATTACCCTAAGACTAATTGTGCAGTGGAGCGAGTCAATGGCACTCTAGTTGACCTATAAAAATCGGCATCTAGAAGATTGTCCAGTTGGAACCTCCTACTACCTTCTGCAAACTTTGTATACAATTTTATGTTCTACTTGTTCATGAGAAGATCACTGGTTCGACTCATGGATGGGCAACAATTTGCACTACCTCTGATCCTACAATCTTGTGTTTACAGAGAGAATGATCCCCAGTCAATACATAGAGAACCTCACCTGGTTGTACATCTAGCTATAACTGATGCTTATTCTAACGTGATGGCCCTGAAGATAAGATGTAGAGAGAATGATAACTAAAAAGCAATCCTTTGCCATGTCTCAGTTTATGTAAGTGATTGCTCTGCTATGATAACCATGGGTTTGGCAGGACAAGTAAGCTCAAACACATCTGGAAGGGGCTAATCAAGATTATAGAGAAGACTTCAACTGACATGTATACGTTGAAAGACCTTGCAAAAGGGAAAATCATCAATAGATTACATGCTAAATTCTTAAAGCAATTTCATCAGGGTGACAAGACGCCAACCTTCACCAATGAATAGCCATACCGCCTGACATAAGCAATTTGTCAATCTCTTATGTTTATCAAATGGGCGTAAATGTTAATAATTTTTGTTTAAACGACCATTTGACTGTAAGGAGAGTGTCTATAACTCTCCAAAAAAAACTATATAATGTGATAAAAGCGCATCTTGTACATTTCCAACACCTTCATAGTTTATCATAAAACTCCTAAACCCCTCAAAAAGGAGGTAATCCGCGAGGTCAACAAAAGGTATATTGGATAAGTAAAGATATAAAATGGTCTTTATTGTAAAGGAGAGAGATGACCAACAGAGAGATTGGTCAGAAAACAGTACTCTAAAGACAAATGGGGAGATAGGCCTGAATCCATCTGTTGGGGCTCAGACTTAATTTTGGAAAATTTAGTGATACTACCATCAAAGGTAGTTCTATAGCTTAATTATATGTTTACTTGAGACTCTACACAACTTAATTTTACCTTTTTGGTAATAAATTTTTAAACAAATTAAGACTATTTTGGAAACCAACCGCAAAGAACTGGCATCATTTAAATGATACTGGGTGATTTTAGCACCATTGACATACATCTTAAACTGCATCACGCAATTTCTTAGAATTGATCTGGTCTTGATTGGCCTTAACCCAGAGTTGATTCATGCATATCTAAGGTTGTAGTTGGTGGCCAACTTGGCCCTTTTGGACTTCTTAATTCCCTCCTTTTCCCTAAAATTTACACCGGAAATGATGTCATGAGACATGAAAATGATTTTACCACAACAATAATACTCCAAATGCCTTATAGACCTCGCCGCTAACCTTGACAACTTGTTATGCTGTCTGTGTCTCTCAGTAGATCAATTCCCATTGCTCTGCCATCAAAAATCCTGTTAGCATTCTCTGACCCAAGATATAAGCATTTATAGTTTACCTTACCATATGATCCTGGCTTTTGGATGATCAAACCCTATCAGTATATCACCCGAACGTCCAGTTCCCTAAACCAAATCTGTTCTCAATAATAAAAAATCAACAAAATTACTCAGCAAAATCTTCCATAAGCGTCCCCACCAACCAATACCCTAAGGATGTACTTGGTGTTAGGAAGATAACCATTATGTACTTAACATTGAACATATGAAAATCAAGTCTCAGCTGCAACATTGACAGTCTATTAACAGGCCTTAAGTAGGAAAACACTGGAAGATTTGGAAGCCGCAGAGAAGGCTGGCACATGAGCTAAATGCTAGAGATTCACCATTCATATTGAAAGGGTCATTATTAAAAAAAGTATGAACTCAGCAATTCAGATTCTATAATTTATAATCATCAGAGAAACTTTAGTTTACTCTTACAATGGATCTTTGATGCTGAAAGTACCAAACAAAAACTAAAGCTCACCCAAAGAATATACATTAATAAAGACTTACTTTTTACCAATCACTACATTTATTTTGAGGTATACTGTCTTCATACAGTTATACCTGATTAGATGCATAATTACATGTGACAATATCGCCCTGTTGTAATCCCAATTGTAACAGCAGCCATGCTATATGAATGATATATAACCAGAGAAAATGACGCATAAACTGATTTGAAGGTGACATAAAAGGTATATTGTATAAGTAATTCTTAAATCTGCAAATAATAATCTATTGCATGATGCAATATTAGGGGCTATGCTCATTGTCTTATCTGTAAGGACCTGGGGATACCAAGTTGGCTCTGGTTGCAAACTGGTGGTTTTATTATGCCATATGAGTAACCAAGAAACTGCTGTCAGTGTGGCCCCAAAGCCTTTAAAAATGAGGTGAGAGCCAATTTGTGACTGCACTAATATGGCCAAATGGTTTTCATGATGCACAAAAATGTTTAAAAGATGTCAAATGCAAAAACATTGAGGGAAAGGTTTATTAGAAATAAATGAATCTAGAAAACAATATAGGCTGGTACTCTCAAAAGTAAGGGCAATGGCCTCTAATTAGGGAAGTGGGTTTTATGGTTAGTGGCACTGTCCTTGGGTTTTTCACTCTTGGGTTGAGATCTTCTCTGGTTTCAGGTTCCTGGGTTTGCGCCTGAGAGAAAAGTGTCAGTTTTCAAATTGTTGTGAGAACTGATGTAGGGAGAGTTGATGGAATATGCCATGAATGGCTGTTCTCCATATAGCTTTCTCTAACTTTTTGAAAAATTTTCTAAATCAAGGTGTGCTCCATCTTCAGAGGTCCTGTTCTCAATCAAAAAAAAACTTTTATAAGCAACAGAAAGGGCTCTTGGGAAAGTAATGAAAGGAAGGGTAAAATTGGGTTCAGATATTTAAAAAAAATTAGCTTAATCAAATTATTGTAACTTGAACGTCATAAAACCATCATACTTTTTGAAATTTATATATTTTGGGAAATGGCCTCAGTATTGGAAGACTTACCTAGAGCCCTTAACATTTTAGTATAGTTGATAAAATTTTTTACACAAGAGCTTAAACTTTTTTTAATACCAATTACTAGGCAGTGGGGGGATAGAGTGGGCACAATTATAGGAGTTTTTCCAAAGTAAACTAGCCTTTTCTACCTGAAAAGGGATAATATGCATTATCTGGCTTCTTGTCCTTTAGTGAAATTCCAAAATTGCTCTTTCCTTCTTTGCCAGCCCTCTAATAAGGTTTGACTATCGGGATTTCATCCCTGCAGCATAAGTTGATTATTGGTAGGGTAAGGGGGCATGACACTGCAAGGTCAGGGGAGTGAATTATAAAAGTCACCTACCTTCTGACAAGAATAAGTTACTCTATCCTGGGAAAAAGCGGTTAAGCTTTAGGAATCTGAGTAGGCTTTGAACATTTTGGGCTGGGTAGGGACATCTTTAAAGATAAGCAATTGGAAGACTAATTATTGGGTTCAATACCCAAAGCAACTGGCAAGATCTCTTTATAGGGTGTATAAGGCACAGCTTGAGTGGCAAGTATAGAGTTATTCACTAGATAATCTTGCACTGTTAGATACAAACCCAAAGGAGCAGAAAGAGGCAACTGTGGTTTAAGGTTTAACCAGAGAATGCATCACCTCAATACTTGGAACTTCATATGATGAGCAGCACCTCATAGACAGTGGCCATAGGAACCATACAAGAATATATGATAATTAACTGACCAACCCACACACCTGGGAAAGGGTTGAAAGGTAATGGAAGGGTGACTTGAGGAGGCCCACTCTGCATTGCAGCAGATTTGTAAATTTGACTGGCCAATCATGAAGGGACCTGGGGAGCCCAAGTTTGCTCTAGTTGCAAATTGATGTGATTTGATCAGCCACCTGAGTAACTAAGCAACTGCTGTCATTGTGGCCCCAAATCCTCTAGTCAACAAGGAGAGAGCTATCTTTGCAACTGCACTAAAATTTCTTAATAGGCTCCATGATGCACAAAAACACTTAAAATATGGCAACTGAAAATGATGAAAGATGACATGTTTATTAAAAACAAATAAGTCTAGAAAACAAAATAGTCCTGAACTCTCACAAGAGCAATAGCCTATAATTAGAGAAGAGGGCTTTCTGATTAATGGCACTGTTCTTAGGTTCTGCAGCTCTTGGTTTAGAATCTTCTCTGGTTGCAAGTTCCTGGGTTTACGCTTGGGTGGAGAGGGTTAGTTTGCAAATTGTTGCAAGAACTGAGGTTAGGAGAGGTGATAAGGCATACCATGATTGGTTGCTCCCAATCTAGCTTTCTCTATTTTTAAAAAAAAAATTCCTATAATTGGGCGCGCTCCATCCTTAAAGGTCCAGCGCAAAATTGAAAGCAAGTTTCCAAAAGCATAATAAAGGTAACTTGGGAAATAATGGAATGGAGGTTAAAATTAGAGTCAGAAATTTCAAAATTACACAGCATAATCAAATTGGTGTATCTTGAACTTTGCTAAGCTGTCGTAATATTGAGTGTTATGAATTTGGGAAAATAGGTGGAAGTATTGAGGGACTTATCTGGAGTAACTTTAACATTTTGTATAGATAAAGGATTTCTCTACATAGGAGCTTAATTTTTTCAATATATCAATTTCTAGGAAGTAGGGGGATTGAAGTGGGCACAATTATAGAAGTTTTCCAAAAGTAAAGTTTCCCCTTTTTCTTAAATGGGATAGTAGGCACCACCTGGCTTCTTGTCATTTGTGACAAACCTAACATTATCAAAATATAATTAGATCTAAATTTAGTTAACATGTAAAATTATATTATGTAAGAATAAAAATTTACCTTTATACTATACACTAGGGCCCTTAAAAAGTTTGGTGGGCACTCTCTTTTAAATTAGGTAACTATGTAAAAAAGGTAGGTGATTTAAATTAAGAATCACATCAAGGCTTACCTATATTGTTGCACACCCTACTATAAGAAAAGAAAGCAGACAGACTAATATATGTTCCCTATATCTTTAAATAATGTTTAGTAAGTGAGTTCCATAATCCCTCTTTTGCTTTGATAACTAAATTGAAGCAAAATTAGGATTTTCTAATAATTACAAAAAAATAACTGCTCAATCAAGACAAAGTTTACTGATGTTGATGCAATTGATGCCTGCTGCCCTAGCTTGGGGTGGTGGTGTGCCACCATCTGGCATCTTTCAGCTACCGCCAAAGCACTCCTGAACTGGTTCTGCTAGTCCCCCTAATGCTACAGGGCGTTATGTCCCACCTTAGGACTTGGACCACCATCTCACAAGTTCTCAGGCGCTGCTCTAGAGCCATTTGGTGCTCCCATGGAGCAATTTTCATTTTGGCCTTTAGGTCAAATATGGGAACCACTTCCCACATGTAAACACAGCCATCATTGAGATGGTCATGGCAGTGTTTAAACCTGCCAGCTTCATTGATTTCCGCCCCTTTAAGGGGTATTTTGACCTCAGTTTCCATTCTGAGACTGATGCAATGGCAGCATCTAAGCTGCCATTAATTTTTAAGGAAATTCCTCTTCCTATTATTTGCACCCAGCTTCCAGATAAGGCCACTTTGGTGGTCCAGTTTGCCAGTTTGCCCTCCTACCTTTCCCCCAAATGCCTCTGCCATGAGCTCATGGAGGGTTTGGCTGTTTACGGCATAGACCACATGTTGCAATTTGTGGTTCTTATTGGAGCATATCATTTGGCAAGGGCTGCACGCCTTTGCGATGATACACTCAATCCATAACAACGCCCATCTCATGATTCCCCCTTACACAGTTATCAGATTTGCTCTGATCACCCATTCTAGGTGTGCGTCAATAATGGCTGCTCCATTTGCCACTTGTTCTTCAAGCTTGATCACTTGAAGTGCAAGTGCCCTATGGCTTCCACCTCCACCATTTCCGCCGCTCCTCCCTCTGGCATCAGTTCAGTGTTCAGTTCAGCTCAATCTTTTGAATGGGGCTCAAAACTCCCACCCCCCAACCTTGGAAAATTCTGGCACTGCTTCCAATGCAGCAGCTAATCAAAAATTCAAAAATTTTAAAAATTTAAACAATTTGACCAGATTACAGAATCCTGAGTTGATGGCTGATTCAGTTTCAGCTGAGCTGCTATGGTCAACAGCACATGGCCAATCAGCTTCTACCACTGCCCCAATTACAATGGCTGGACCAGTGTTGGCTGAATCCAATTCATTTGAGGCTCACAAATGGATTGATTAGGATAAACAGCCATACCGTGTCAAGCCAGATTTTGCTTTGAAAGAATTTTTCGTTGATCCCCCTAAATTGTGGCCCAGCCATTTTTGCCCTCAAAACAGTTTTCCCATTTATATAAAATTAATAATAGAAGGCAGTTGAGGCTGCAACTGCTCCTGCTAACACTCTACTTAGCCAGCAACTTCATGGGATGATGAAGCTTCCTGTTGAGGGTATTCTTATCACCAATTTTTCTCATGGTTTTGAGGAAGATGCAAAATATGAAGTTGAGGAGCTTGCTTTTGGTGTGAGCTGCGCTTGCATCAACACATCAAAAGCTTCTCTTTTTTCCCCTAATATCCTGAAACCCACTAGTGCATCAAGTCTATCACTTGTGTTCCAGCTCTCATCACTCTCACTTAGCATCAACTTGCTCAATACATTGAGGTAATGGACACCGCTGGCCTCATAAACAAAGAAAACCTACAACTATACCCCCATATGCCCCATATTGCTGATGCTCCCACCCCAATGCTATATGCCATGGTCTCCCAGCTAAATTGGGCGCCAGACAAAAATTTCCCCAAAGCTTCCTCACCTTCTGATATGGCTTTCTAGGCTGTTAGCTGATGTGCCATATTAGGAATTTTTACTTCTAAAAGTCCCTTGTTTGGCCCATCTGCAAATAAAGATACGTGGTGGCTCCCCCTTTTGGGTTGGGCACCACTAGTGCTAGAAAAAGTAAGTGAGTTCTATAAATACTATGCTTTTAGCTTTTTATTTATACTCATGTTTTGCATTATGATTGGGTTTTAATAACAGACCTTTTTGTTTTTTCTAGATAAAAATTATTTAAACCTTGCAGAGTAATTTTTGCTTTTCATATTCATATGATGCTTTCTAGGGAAATCACAATTTTAGTATTTATTTTGCTAAAGGTATCTCAAATTAATGGATTGCTATCTACTTTAACTAACTTCATCTTCTCTTGCAAATTATCAGGTAACATTATAATGCTTGATTCTCATTAGCTTCAAGTCATTTAGCAATAACTAAGTCACTTATAAAAAAGATTTATAAGTTTCTAGAATATCTGAAAGTTAGTTGTATACTAAACTTTTTAGAAAATCAATTAGAGCTATGGATCTAGATTTATTTTATTCTGTTAATAGTCATTGGTTACCATACATTATCTTCTGAGTTAAAACAGTAAACCTGTTACACTATGGCATCTGATAATTATTTTAAAGTTATAGCTTTATAATTAAGTATAATTGTTGTTGGTTATATTCTCTAACTCTCTAGCCTATCATCATATCTACCTGTTATGTTAAAATATTTGCTCAAGAATACATTAATCTAAGTACATATACGTTTTTATGCTTACTCTACTAATAGTTTAATGCAGGTTGTACACAGCCTTATTTTTTATAGATATACCATCATGTTTTTAGAGATTAAAGTAATTAAAAAACTACAGTCTTAAGCAACATTAGATTTGTAGGCTAAGGGGGTGGTTAGCATGGTGGGTAATTACTGCTTTTACTCTTTTGCATATTTTGTTTGACACAGGTTTAAAATCAGTGTTAGCTTGATCACTTGGTTAGGTATATTAATCCCAAGGTTAACTCACCTTATTATTTTTACATTTGTAGGCTATATTTATTTTAAAGTTATGATAAGAAATTAAGGAGCTCTTAGCCTTTTAGCAAAAATCTAAAAAGTTAATTGAAAGATCGTAAGGTATTTTTTATTTTAGATGTTAATGATCCTAATAAAATTATATAATCAAACATATCTGCTACTTATGTGTACTATTTTAAAGGGGTTGTGGCTACCATCTTTTAGTGATTCTATAGCTAGATAATTGACTCTTAATAACTATAATATCTGACTATCATATCATACTGTATACTTGAAAACTTGGGCTTCCATATTTTGCTTAGTAGTATCAACTTATCAATGACTAAAGGGATTATCAAGCAAATATCATGCCATTTTGGTATATTATAAATACAATACTAGGGATAAGGTCATATCATAAAAGATTTATTAACATTAAATCATATTTTAGATTTTAGTAGATAGACTTGAATAGTAAACTCTTTGAGGCAACCAGTAATTCTTATATTACCACATTTGATGGATCCCCATGTTTTCTTCAAAATTTATTAATATACTATAATATATTAGTTCACCTCCTAAATCATAAATATGCTATAATAGTACTTATGTGATTCCAATTAGCAACATTAAATATAGTTAATCTATTCCAACAATGGATGCCCTAATACGGGCATGTGGGTGTAAAGTGAGGTTTTTGGTCTTACTTAATTATACTTCTAAATTAGTTCCATGAAATTAATATAATGCACAAGGTAACATCGATGAATCCCCCTTGGGTTGGGACCATCTAGTACTAAAAAATATATAATGCACAAGGTAAAATTAGTGGTGCTAATAATATGATATTGACACTAGTGCATTAATAGTTGCCCATGAATGAGTTCACTATAGTTTTGAAAAGAGGCCTTCAACTTATCAAATTTTTGAATATTTCAAAAATGATTTAATTATGTGATTTCTCTTTTAATTTTGTATACATCAAATTATGATTAGCTTAATTTAGGCTGATTTAGACAATTGAGTTTATACTTAAAGTTGCTATTGCACTCAAAATCCCCCAAATTAGAGCATGTTGCCCACACTTAGATGGAACTGATTGTTACTTAATGCCAGAATTTATCTAATTTGGCACAAGGTAATATCATGATCATGACCATGATCAACAGAGGTCTGGAATGTTATAAAATGAACTCATTTAATAGATAAGTATGACCAGAAGATGCCCAGAGGTATGAATATTAATGCCTCACCATGAAAAAATTGTTTTTGCTATCTGTTTTCTATCTTATTATCTGATTAATAAAAGATTATTAACATTTATTGAGTAGCATTTGTATGCATATACTCAAGGAGAATTACTTAGCTTATTTGCCTGTCTTAAGAATAAGCCTCAATTATGTAGGATAAATTTTTTGCAAAGACAGAAGTTCTCATATTTACTTTTATTGGATTGTTAACTTAATAATGGTGGGAATACCAGAGTTACTTGGTTTTTCTAAGGATCACTCAGGGAACATAATTTTTTATCTATTGCATGAGATTTTTCAATTGTTTCTATGTATTTTGGCATTGCTGATTCCAAATATAAAGTCAGTTTTCTTGTGCATGCTCTAGTTTTCATGAAATGTGAGTTTTGATTACTGGCGCAGATTTTGGTTTTTACAACAATTATTTTTAGTTTTCATACAATATTATTTTTATTATTGTTACAGATTTTTGTTTTACACTGAAAGGCATATTTTTAGCACATTTTTCTGCTTTTCCTGGTCTGTCATTTGATAAAATAAGAGCAGATGTCTTTGATGGTCCTTACATTCAATCCCTTATATGTGATAAGGAATTTGTCAGGAAGATGGATCAAAGGGAGAGAGCAGCATGGATGGCTTTTGTAGCAGTTATTAACAACTTTCTTGGTAACAAGAAGGAATAAAACTATGTACTTTTGGTTCAAAGGATGCTAAAAGGTATTCTGCAATCTTAGATGCAACATAAATATTAAGATGCACTTCCTGAATAGCCATCTTGATCAATTTCCAAAAACCTTGGGGATATCAGTGATGAGCAGGGGGAACGCTTCTATAAGGACCTGAAGACAGTTTAAGAGTGTTATTAAGGATGATGGACAAGCATATGATGGCAGACTACTGTTGGAGCATCAAATGAGATCATCCTGAGTAAGTCCAC
The DNA here is from genome assembly GCA_022478985.1 of Massospora cicadina. NCBI lineage: Eukaryota > Fungi > Entomophthoromycota > Entomophthoromycetes > Entomophthorales > Entomophthoraceae > Massospora > Massospora cicadina. The sequence goes on along the minus strand of JAKSZP010013542.1, from coordinate 25,586 downwards.
AAATTTAAGAGCTCTAAGCGCAAATTCTTGCCTAAATGAGTTTTGCATGCCCTCTATATCACATTGATGAATTAATTAATTAACATCTTCCATCTGTATGTGCAGATCAATGATATAGTTAAGAAAATTATATGTTTGTATTTAATAGTGTTTTATATCATATATGATGCTCAAAATAAGTGATATTATTTCTTTGCATTTCAAAGCTGTGTGCATAATTGTATACCATATTTTTTATGTTTAAATGACTAATATTATCACCACAAAGATTATTAAGATAATATACCACATTTTTGAGTTGAGATAAATGCTGAAATATTTGAAAATTTTATATTAACATGAAAAATTGTTAAAATAAATTGCAAAAAACTGTAGCTTGCTGAGAAAAATTAACTTCAGAAATAAAATTAGTGCACCCAAATTAGTTAAGAACAAGTGTTTTTATCAATGCAACAAAATTCTGTTTAATGTGTTAATGGACCAACCACTTTCCCAATTACAAGCAGAGGTACTCATTATAAATTATTATAATCATTGGTCTTCTTTGTTAACAATCTTAGCTTTGAACCATCGGTTATAACTTAGCACCATCCAACATCTAAAATATTATAATTTTTACTATATCAATAGTTATAAATATTTAACCATCTAGTACTAAAAAAATAGTTATAAATATTTAAATTAACCAAAGAAACTAATAAATATAATATAGAATTATACAATAATAATCCTAAACCATGTGGTAATATAAAACTATTTGCAGAGGTTATCCACACTAATTAAGGTAATAATATAAATTCTTTGTTAAATTATATCACTGGATTAAACTACAATATATATCATAAAAGTAAAAATATGATAGATTAGCTTTTGATTTAACTTATTTATGTTGAAACTGTATTAATAGTAATAGCAAGGATGCCTTTAGTCTTAAAATATTAGTAATCTTAAAGGTGACTATCTATACTAAATTCTATTAGTTATACTTTTGCAAGCACTAATCAGAGAGTAAAAACATACTTCTCTATAATTTAGCTACTTATAAATACTAATCTATATAAGTGTTTCTTTTTAATAATATCTTACATGAGCTTTGCTCTGTAGATACTTAAAGCCGCAGCAAAGTAGTTGGGTGCCTAAAGCTTAACCCTATACCAAAACTTTGTAAAATTATGGGTTTAAGGGTTATATTTTGTGTTGGGCTCCACTAGTACTAAAATAGGTTTATATGCTATGTAAATTAAGCATATATCTTATTAAACCAAGGCCTCTCCCTTTTAAGTATACCGTCGATATAAATCTTAGCTATTCTAACATGCTTGATAATTAATTATGCCATCAACATGATCTCTTATCTCACAAAATTTAGGTGAATAATAGATTGTGAACTTTTGGTTGCATATGGTAGTCTATCTTCATGCGAAATGGCAATTTATGAAATCACATACTTTGACTAAACGTCACATTGATAGTATAGTCTAAATATGGTAATTTCCTTTTGGCTACAATACTTTTTACTTAGTGTGATAACTAGCACTGGCCTTAAAATAGGGTTGAGGTTTAAATACCATTGTTTGTGTTTTTGACACAACCATGGGTTTTTTGGTATAATGATGCTTAACAAAGGGTTAATCTCTATGATATAGCATAACACTTGGGTATTAATATTGTAAGATATACTTGCATCTCTTTTTTAGCACTAGTAGTGCCCAGATATACTTGCATCTCAACATTAGAAAGGTGAAACTAAAGGAAAAAGTTAGATCTGCCATATAAGGCTTAGATAAATTTCTAGGCGATGGATAAGCTCTCAGAGCTTATAACTAAATAAATAAGGTATCCAGTTAGGCTGATCTTAATTATACTCTAAATTTAGTAATATACCAAACTTTTGTAAATAAAGTATGGACAAGCGTTGATGGGTTGCACATAATATCCACATTTCAAATATAAACTACGAGGCGATTATAGGTGGATCAGAGTTAACTGTCACATTGACTTTTTTCTAGATAACCTTTTAATTTAGAATTGGGAAAACCAAATTTAAGTCAAGGATATTGCTTTATAAAGTTGACAAAACTCTCCTATACAGAGTGGGAGGGGGCAATCTTATCTGTGGTATGTAATTGATCTTTGTTGACATTTATAGCTTATTCGTCAAACTCCAATGCAAGCAGGCTAAACTAAAGAAAAGCTGCAAATCTAGGGTTATCTGTTTGATTTTGATTGGCTAGGTTTACTAAACCTCAGAAAATAGATGATGATACTCTCAAACTTTTTATAGGTGCTATTAGAAATGATCATTCAATTATCGAAATGGTAAAATTTTAAAAATTAGATATAACCTCTGTACTATTATATCGTGAAGTCTGTGGCTATATAACTTAATACCTCGATGGCTGCTATGGGAAAAATGATTATCGAGAATGCAAAGATAGCTTAGCCCTCATAAGCAGCTCTTGGGTAATACCAACCCTTTAAGGCAATGAACCTATCATATAACATTCCCTTGTAACTATAAGTATCTTTATATAAATAAAAATCATTGTGTATATATGTATACTTATGGTACATCTCCTCCCAAACGAATAAACCAAAAATAACCAAACTTGGCACAAATCTCTCTCTCTTTTTAAATATATTATTTTATGTATATATGAGGTATATTATTTCCTAAAAAATGAATAAAAATAACTAAACTTGGTAAAATACTTTACGAATTTTGGGAACCTTTGTAAGCTATTTTCTAAATTCTCAATTATAATAATGGAAATAAATGTTATACGTAGGATTTAAAAATGATATAAAATTTTAATGGTAATTGTTATCGTTTCGGTTTAGCGGGTTAGGTTTGGGGGTATTCGGTTAATTCTATTGGTTTAATTGCTTACCAAGCAGTTGGTGGTTATTTGGTCAATTTGATAAAAGATTAGTTGTCGCTTTTTAGGTGGTCAATTGGTTAATTCGATAGGTTTAATCCTAAACTTATCGATGGCCATCTCATCTACCAATTTAAGAACCAAAATAATCGATTAAAATCGTTTGGTAATTATAAACTCAACGGTATTAAGCAGTTTGCGGTTTAATAAAGCTATAAGAGCGTTGCTCGCCATATAACCTTTTTTTAACCAATCAAAAATAGCTCCAAGTAGAAATTTGCTGAAAGCGATCTCGATTAACCGATCCGATTCAATTGAGATTATGGAATCCAATTGAGACAATTCTATTGGAAGGAATGGGATTATTGGGCCAAAGGTGGGAAGTGAGGTTAGAAATCGAGATTGGGATGAAATTCCGATCAGCATAAAATCATATGGTGGGTTAGGTCGGTTGGAGATCGAAATTTAAACCAGCATCTACGATCTTGGCCCCCAAGCTTAAACTTAACCTTAACGGTTATGTCAATTGGATCCGACACTGTTTGCTTTTAAACATGCGAGATGGCGTGGCAGGGTAGAGGCAGCCAGTTATAAACGCGTCTTTCTGGGGAGGGCAGATGAAAATGGTTATCATGACGCGTTCAAAAGCTAGAGAAGCTTACCAGCTTCAGTTACAGGAGGCCAACCGAGCGTTACATCTTATTAGAAGTGCTCTCCTATGCCCATGTTGCCAGAAATCTCTTTCTCGCCCCACCACCCTCAGCTGTGGCCACACCATGTGTTTGCAGTGTCTCCCAACAGGCATTTCTATCACTTGCCCGGTTGCTGGATGTGGACAACTGCATTTTGATCGCCATCCCAAGCTGGACGTTACTTTATCAAAGACACTCGTCGCGTTTGAACACGTCCCAAGCAGTGAAAATATCTCCGAATTCGTGCTCCGAGAGCTGGAATGCCAATTGTGCTACATGGTCTTCTTAGACCCCATCACCACCTCGTGTGGTCACACCACCTGCAAACAGTGTCTCCTTCGCTCTCTTGACTACAGTGACAAGTGCCCGGCCTGCCGTTGGAAATTGCCCAGCTATCGCTACTTTTCTCATCACCCTTCCAACCTTACCCTTACCTTCATCATCACTCAGCTATTCCCCCACCTTATCGCTCAGCGCAGGGAATCTTTATATCAGGAGGTCACAAACCGAGAGTTGATGAAACCCCCCTATTCATATGCTCCCTGGTATTTCCAAAGATGCCATGCTATCTGCACGTGTTTGAGTCCCGATATCGACTCATGATTCGGCGATGCTTGGAATCCCAACGCCGGCGTTTTGGCATGGTTCTCCGATCCAACCACGGGGTGGGGTTTCACGAGTACGGTACTATGGTTGAGGTTCGAGACGTAGAGATGCTACAGGATGGCCGATATATGATTAACGCCATCGGCAGCTACCGGTTCCGTATCCTCGAGCGCGGCATCCGCGATGGGTATAATATTGGGAGAGTCGAGCGTATTGAGGATGATGAGCTAATGGCTGATTCACGCTCTTCAAGCCCGAACGCTGAGGTAGGCTCCTACCTTAGCAACTGTAATCCGGATGATGGCCTCACCGTCCCCCAGTTACAAGCCGAGTGTATATCGTTCATCGAGGCGTTGAAGAGTAGCTCTGCACCCTGGCTTTACCAGCGGCTCAACGCCACGGTCGGACCCATGCCTTCCGAACCTTCGGACCTTTCATTTTGGATAAGCCTCTATAGTTCCGATCAACGAGCAAGAGAAGTATGCCATCCTCCCCGTCGTCTCGACCCGGGAGCGCCTCCGGATGGTCCTTCGTTGGATATCCGGCATCAAAAATCATTGGTGGTTCGGGCGCATCTGTGCTACGATGTAAACCGGCTTCGTCCCCTACCTGCGCTCTCATATTTATTTTTACCGTTCTCGGCCATCGGTAAAATTGGCCCATCTAAACAGTTATGTGGCGTTTAAGGTATATTCTCCAGTTTTTAAATTTTGCTTCAGGTTGGCAATAAGTATTTTTACTGTGGTTGAATTTAACGTGGGTCATAAGGAGGGGTTAAAATTCTTCTTACATTGACATTTTATCCCACACTCCACAGTCTCTTCTTCCCGTGTTTACTTTACCTTCCCTTGGTTAGTTCGATTGGGGTTATACTCACCTTTACCTTGCTTGAAGGGCTAACTGCTCTCAGCTGCTGATGTCTACCCTATGATATGAAAGCCTAAGTTGAACCTACGCATTGGGGATGATGTCATTCTGGTGTTTAAGAGCGGGTTGAGTTTAGCGTCCAACTTGTTCGATGGGCGGCCGGTCTAGGCTCACGTGTAGCATTTAAGATCTGGTGCCAGGGTGACCAGCATCAGGCTCGACCAATCGGCCGCCTGGGAATAAACGTACGAATAGTTGGTCCCGGATGGATAAGTTCTATCATAAGTATGATGTTGACCTGGTTTTAAAAATGGGTTACAGTTCTATCCTGCTTTGCGTGACCCCACATAACGTGAACTAGCCATAACGTGTTTTTTAAGAAAATGTTCATGTTACATATTAACAATTACATATACAGGACCGATCATATTGTATCTATATCTATCATCGTAAATGTAATGAATACGTAAATTTTGAATTTAACACTTTTCATTTTACACGAATTGTCAAGGGATGTATACTAGCGTTAAGCGGGGTATAACTGTAATAGTATTATAGCCCAGAGCATTACAAGCGTGCTGTGCGCTTTAAAGGTTACGAGTCGGTATTCCAGAGGGAAGCAACGCATACCATAACGGTACCAGGGCGGGTGAGATATAGCACGCCTCTAATTATTGTTAATAGCGGCCCAGGGTAGGGGCAATAGCCTTGGCAACGCTGAGGGGGATGATCTAAGGCTTAACTTCGTGCCATCTAAAATGGTGAAATAAATGGAGCAGTTGATCTGTCTAATATAAATGGCACAACAAGAAAGTGGTGGGGTAAGAGCATGTAACGGTGGAGCTTTTACCTGGGCATCATGTTGCCCTTATGCCAGGGTATTGAGTTGGTTCAAAGTTTTAGATGAGTTCCAAAACAAATTTTCAAACAGATAATCTGAGCTGGTGCTCTGGGGTATAATTAAAGCCCCAAAAGCAACTCTGGAAGGATGTAAAGCCATGAGATTTTCATATTATCATCCTGTATAGTAGGGATCTACTATCCACCCTACTCAAAGGGTATCAGTTTGAGGTGATGCTGCAGTTTAGGGTAGTTTAGGAACCGATCTTAAAGATTGATGGCCAAATATATCTGGACACTACAACTGGGGAGGAAGTGTAGGCTTATACATTTAGTTGCTTAGCTTTTAATTGTGGGAACCCGTGTATAGGACACTGAGAATTGATGTACCTTGTTTTAACTGCGTTTCATAAGTGATAGCTAAGTGTAGGCATAGCATTTTTTCCATCTTTTATTTTACCCCTAAAAACTGTTGAAAAAAGTTTTCGCCTTAATGGGTTTAACATTGAGCCTGATATAGCTATAGATTCACTGTATTTGTCATTCGAGAGTTAGGGTGCCCACTTTTATTAAGCATCGTAGGGCTTCCATTTTTGCGATGCTCGATGGTGCTAATCCCAAGAAGCCCAACACTCAACACTTGCTTCAAGTCTAAGGCTTTTGCAAGGACCTTGTTTATTTTAATTAGGGTGGCTAAGCCTTGCTTAAGTCCTGATAAATAAATTATACATCCTATGGTAAGAAGGAGAAGGGACTTATCAAAGTAAAGTCACCAAACAGGAGATTTAGATAAAAAGGTGCAACTTTGTTACAAAATAGATTGTAGATAATTATATGTTAATGTTAACAATATAATCCCCATAAGGAAATGGAACAGTATAATGATACAAAGGCTATCTAAATGGAGGCTTTTCATTGGATATTACATTTGGATTCATGAATGCCTTTGTAACCCAAATTCTCTAGGTGGCATTACACTCTGAATAGCCAGTTAGATAAAACTTTGTATTATTCAAGTTGACCTTCAGGCAGATTCTAAATCTGTACCACTTTAAAGGTACTATCCAATTTTCAGCCTATTAAGTTATACAACGGAGTCATCGCTTCACATCCTGAAGTTATATTAACTTGACTAACTAATCTTTTATCTGGGGATTGAGACCTTGGGTTGGAACTTAAGAGATTTTCACATATTTTTTGAGCATCACATTTAAATCTAACATATAGTAAATCAGAGGTTTTGCTAAGATCTATAGATTAGGTTTACTCAACAAGTCATTAATTTGTATTGCTTGATTGATATTATTCTTAGTATGCCTGATACCCTGACATCTGAAGTCATCCCCTTCAAGAATATTGTCAGGGGTGTACCAGAACAAAAAATTGACTATGTACACAATTATTTGTGACTCCAGTTTCTAAAGGCTTAATTGAGTATCCATCTCCACGCTTATAAGTTATGATGTATGCTCCTTTCCAGATAGAATGCAATCTTCCTCCACATGGCGCTATGCAGTTGTGGTAGTATAAGACTAATTTTAAAATTAAAATGTGGGCAAAGGTTGGCAGGTTGCATTTGCTGACTGGCCTTCTCTGGTAACTGTTTTGGCCAGATTTGTCATTGCATATGACTGAAGTTGAATAATTCTTTGTACTAATTCTTATTAACACTTTTTTCAGGCTCTATGTTATCACTGGTAACTTTGTGCGCAGATAGGGCCAGGATGCCAGGTTCTCTTCTACATAGAGCCTTAAATAGTAATATGTTGATAATATGATAGATTATCTGGCAAGCCATCAGTGTGTTTGGGAGGTATGGATCCCAGTTGAGGGGTTGGAAGTAGCCATTTATATAAATGCTGAAACTAATGTCCCATTCACTCTTTATTATTTACATCAATAGATAGGTTATAGGGAGTTGAGAAGAGCTGTTGTGTACTCATGCTTGTTGCTAAGATATTCACAACTCTCAAGCTAAAGTTTTCCCATTATTAGATAGCAATACCTGAGGACAACCATGCCTAATGTATTCATATTGATTTAAGAATATAGAAGTGGCCTTGGTAGTTTGTGCAGGAATGGTGATCAATTCTTTCCATTTTTTAAAGTGGTCAATTCCTACAAGGATAAGTCACTTTCCTCCTGATGATTTAATGTAGTGAACCTAAAATATCTAAACTGATGGTATGGAATGGCTGCTGTGTCATTGACTGATACTTATACTTAGCCTTATATGACAATTATTTCTGAAAAGATATGCAGACACCCAAAATTCTACTCCAGAGTCTAAGATTACTTCCCAACAGTAGTGAATCTTGATCTATTTATACATTTTATAGTTTCCTCCATGTCCCAGGGTATTGTGAGCTTCCATTTGTTGGAACAGTGTATAGCAACATTGGGCAAAGGAACAAGATTTAAATATTCTAATAGTTGGATATGGTTATCTTTAATCTAGATACAGCAAGGGTCCAGAACTATTAGGATGGCCAAAGCTTGATGAATGTCCTCATTGAAGTCCTATGGATAGGAAGCTTATATAAAATATGTAAGCAAAAAACAATAATATTTTATTTAAGCTTTTTTATATAGGGTATTGGGGTTTATTAGGTCCAGAATGTTCCCTCTTGGACTAACAATAAGGATCTTCCTGAGCTTCAAGAAGAAAAAGATGATGAGACAACTTCCTTTGAGACAATTTAGTCTTTCATAATCTATATGGTAAATCTCTTTGTCACCTTAGTTTAGGATGGTTCCTATCATGGAGCGTGCTGATAATAAGATTGTGCTGGCAATTAAGGTGAGTTATAATCCAGAGCAATAGTCAGAATAACGCTGGCACAGCCATCCACACAATTTGATTAAGTGTGAGTAGGGACAATGCCATCACCTACCAAGTAATCTTAAACTTGGAACACAGCTGGAGATTGATATCAAAAGTTACTTAAATTTAATTAAGATTGAGGAAATCACAATAATTTTATTTTTAAAACTAAGGGAAGAGAGATAATGAAAATGAAGTGAAACAGGACCTGTTGTGGACTGCTGCCTTATAAACTTTATATGGGGAGCAAGAAAATTAGCATTAATTATGGTAGATGCAATCACAATCAATTCTGGCAGATTGACACCCTAAACTGCTCACAATTCTGGTTTAGCTTCAACCTGCCTGACTGAATTAGTCTCAAACTTTTGCAATAAATTTTACTTTTGGCACAACTTTGTTTGGCATATTGATGAAAATTAATCAATGTGTAATGGTTGGAAATGTTCCAGTTTCTGATCACCATCTTACCTTAGGTTCGACACAATTCATGCCAAACGTCCAGTGTGAGCTGGACTCTCAAGGTAGTAAACCTTGGAATTAGGGAAATTTGAAGTGAGAAAAAGACAAAATAGGTAAGCAAGGTTGCAAACCCCAGAATTAACCTTATTTTACTTATTATTGAATAAAAAATTGCTGACAAACAGGATCCCAATAATCTGATGCCGCGAACACACCAAGGAAAAGACAGGATATTTGAGGGAGATCAAACCAAAAATCCAAGTTTTTTGTTAACATGACAAAAAATTGTTGTTTGCGGATCATCAGGTAAGATAAGGTAAGGGCAGCCCCGAGGCCACCAGAGAAAGAGAGAGAGAAATTCTGAACAAAGTTTGGAATTGCATGGGCTCAACCTTAAAAGTCGCCCTTCTGGGGCCTCACCCAAACCATTAATTAGGCTCACAAGGGCCTAATCAATAATTCAGGTGAGGCATAACCCAGCGCTTGAACCCAACAAACACCAAAAATCTTTTAAACAAATTGATTCAGATTCAGAAAATCTGAACCCAAATCAAAATGCAACGAATGGCTTAATACCATTTGTTACACAATGGATGACTGGTTGCGCCCATGGCCAGGGGTAGGTATGGGAGGTCCCATTGTGCATCAAAATATTTACTATGCCCAAAACTGCTGGGGATAGTAAATCTTTTCTGGTGGAGAGGAAATTAAATTAATGGGGTTTGAACCTGAGCATATAAGGTGACTATCCATTTAAGCTGGGTACCAGTTTATCACTATAAATGAAACCTATATTGGTCATAGAGATTACCAGGTAAGATGAGCAGCCACAAACTTCCTGCTGGTGATGGCTTCTTATAGACGCCGCTACCCCAAACACTCCACTAATTCTGAACCAACTTTTAAGTGGTGAGAAGGGGAGGTAGGGGAGAAATCTTCAAAAGGTAGGCCATCAATCACTTCTCATCTACCACATGGCTGTTTGCTCTTGGAAATGAGAGGGAAAGCTGCCTTTATAGCCCCCTTCTTTGTCCTGAATGTAAATTCCTCATAGTTAAGATGCAGGGGTTGCTCCCCAAGACTTACATTATCATTCCCTCTTTTAGCAGGGGGAGCACCACCAGGGACTTGGAGTGAGGGTGACATTCTTATGGGCTTTCAGCAACTTGATGGCCAATAGAGTGATAATCTTCATGAAAGGGTGGATGTAACAGAATAGATTACATTCACACATCCTTATGAAATTGAGATACTAGGAATGGTGGTCACATACTGCCAGTTCAAATTGATCAAGCCACATATTTTATCGTTTATCAGTATAGATTTATGGAAATTTAGGTCTTAATCCTGTTAGTACATATTTGGGAATTGTCTGGTTTCTGAGCCTAATGTATTTCATAGTTTTAGCTTTTTTGGTTGGGTTTATATTCTGGTGCACCCCTAATTTAACTTTCTTATGTTGGAATTCTATCTTGTCTCTGGTCTTCCCATCCCGCGTTCCCACTGTTTATAAAGTCCCTCACCAGATAGTCCAATATCAAATAAACTACCATTTTTGCTCAACATTTTTCTATAAAAAATTGCATGGTTTAACTTGTAATCCAGGTTGGCCAACAACCCATCTGGAATTACAATACATTGATCTATCACATATAAGGTTCCATAAGCCATGAACTTCTGACATCAGAAAAAGTAAATTTATTTTGAGGGTTTATTTGAGCCTGTGAATCTCCACGCCATGACCTGATTATTGGTCACCAGTGGAGATACCTGTAAGAGCGTAACACCAGCAAGTGCATACTCCCTGGTCTATACAGTTGGCTAGATGCTAAAAGAGTATTTTCTGCCACATCAAACCTCAGCCCAGATGGGCTATCTACTGAGTTGCTGCCAAACACACATTAGAAAATAATTAATGAATCCAAATTCAATGGCTGAAACCTTTATAATTTATAATTCTGCCATTCAATTGTGGCAACTTTCCTCCTGCATGAGGCTATATATATCAAGATGACATGCAAGGTTCTGAGAACCTTGTTTGTTACACAATTCCAACTTCATCTTTTCTGGACGAGATGAGGTTCCTATTATCTTGCAAAATAAGGGGATGACCAATGTGCCTAGCAAATTTATACTTATCACCTTCTTCATCAGTTTTATTGGCCTCCAATAGTGGATGGGGAGGTTGGGGTTACCAATCATCCTGCTGGAAGTTAAAGCCTCTTGCACCTGTGAGTGGATTTCCAAGGGGAGCATTGACACTTTTTATGCCCCTTAGACTTCTGGTCAGTAATCACATACCTATTCTAGAAAGTTTGCCCATCAGCGGATTCCCTTCTAAAATGGCTCAGCTCAATGAAGCTTGAGTGCCTTTCCATTAGTGAGAGGTAGTGTAATAGAATGGATTTTATTTATCTATTGCTACAAAATTGGGATAGTAGGTCTGGTGGTCTCATACTGACAGAGTAAAAAAATTGAACCATGGTATTTTATTAATTATCAGTATAAATTATGAAAATTTAGATCTCAATCCTGCTAAAAAAATATGGGAATTACCCAGTAACTGCGCCTAATGTATTTCAAAGTCTAAGCACTTTTGATCTGGTTTATATTTCAGTGGACCCTATTCCAACTTTCACGAGTTACAATTCCATCTTGTTTCTGGTCTTTCCATCCTGCGCCCCAACCATTTTTGAAGTCACTCACCAGATAAACCAATACCAAATAAATACTATTTTTGCTCAGTAATATTTTAATTAGAAATTGTTTGGCTAGTTTAGTTTGTAATCCAGGTTGACCAACAACCCATTCAGAATTGCAAGGACATTGACCTATTGCCAACAAGGTACCATAATTCATAGAATCCTGACCTCATATAAAGTGAGGTCATTTTTGAGGGATTGTTTAGGCCTGAAAATCTCCCGCACCTCAAGCTGTTAATGACCACAAGTGGAGATGCCTGTACAAGCATAAATTCAGTAAATGCATACCCCCTGGGTCTATATAGGTTGCTGAGGCTTGTGTAATATCCGCCACCACTTAACCTCAGCCCAGTTGAATAATTACTTAGTTGCCGCCAGGCCAAACATTGAGCAATGATTAACTAATCTAAATTTAATGGTTGTCACCTCAATATTTATCATTTCTGCCATTTAATTAAGGCTACTCTCCTCTGGCGTAATGTTACATATATTGAGATGTCATGTGAGTCTTGGAACCTTTTTTGTTACAGTGTGGAGCATCAGGTGCAGGACTGAAAAGCCTTCTACCACCTCACAACTGGGAAACCACAGGCATGACTCAACTATTCTTGTACTAAGAAAACCCTTTCAGACCACATAATACAGTACCAAGTGGTGAAATTTCTGCAAGGACAGATTTACATTGACTTCAGCCTCCTCTGATCCCTTCAACAGAATTGCTCTGGCACCACTGGGTTCTTACCCTTAAATGAGGTACATCTGACAAAAGTGGAAAATGAGGTGCTGCTTCCAGTGAGCTGGAAGAGTCAATCTAAACGTCCTATTTTACAAATCTGCCTCCACCACATGGGAACCAGAGAAATTGCTTAAAAACTCATAAAAGGCACCTTCATATGCAGGTGTTGTACATTCAACATGACAGAGGACACACCTTGATCTCATGGGCAGGGAGACATTTCCATTCCGCAAATCACTTGCAATTCTGATGGCCTTGGTTAGTTGCTTCTGACCCAGGGATTGTATGCTCTGGATTTGCTGCACATGTTTCACTGCAGCAAGGACTTCTGGGTGAAGGCAAAGGTCAGTAAAAATTAGGTAATATACCCAGCGTAGCTTTGTATGGTAAAACCAGTAGATACGTGAGTGGTACTGTTGTATGAGAACTGTGCCAACAGAATATCAACTGCCCAGGTATCCTGCGTGGCAGAGGTGTAACAGTTAAGACAATGTTCAGGGATATGGTTGACCCTTTCCGTTTGGCTGTCAGAATGAGATGGTATGCAGTGGAGAAGCACAGCGTAAGCTTCAGGATAGCCAGAAGCATGGTCCAAAAATGAGCTGTACACTGAAACCCTTATCACTCACGATCTCCTGAGGAAAGCCAAACTTTGAGAACACATGCCGCACAAAGAGTCAGGCTGACGAATGGCTGACAAACAGGGAACAAAAAGTGAGAGCTTGGTATAGCGGCTGATGAATATCATAACTGCATTAACCTCATTTAAGCCAAGAAGCTCAATATTAAACCTGACTGATACTGAGTTCTCTGAGACCATTTCCTGATGCAGGAGATGGAGAAGACCATTCTTATTTAATCTATCTAATCCTGCCCATGTGATGTCACTTTATTAGTAATTTACGCTAGGATATCCTTGAAGATACCTGGACAGTTAAAATTCCACTTATCAAATCATGGCATTATATAGTTCACCAGTTGGCCAACGCTGGGGGGTCATGATGGGAACTAATAAATTTATTGCAGAGTTGGGGCGGAGCCCAAACCATTAACCCAGACTGAAGCCAATCCTTTAACAAATAATGGTTCCATCTGTGATCTGGAAATACCAGCTAGTCAAACAGATCCAACCCCCAAGCAGAAGGTTTTACCCACCTGTCATGATTCTGATATGACTGGATGATAAGCTCCAAATAGCTACGGTGTATTGATGAGAATCCACCAACCATGATGATTAGTTGCGATTATTTGTTTGCCTTGAGATGAGGCAATATTGGGTTATAAAGGGTTATTATTGGATCACCTCCAAATAAGGTGATAAGGCAATGTCAACATTTGACAAATAATAATTAGATTGCCTCAAAATAAGGTGATAGGAATTTAAGTATACCATATCCTGCGGGAACAATGAGAATACAGTGGAACTAAATTGTATAAGCAAGGGAACAGTATCATCTGAAGTCGCTGAGATTTAAAAAAGATGAAATTTTTTTTAAAAGGTTGTTAATAGTTTGAGAAAGCGGAGCAGCAAGGAGCCTCTGTATTTATTAAATAGATAATTAGTTTTGTTGTGGCAATTGCTCCATATTTTATTGTATTTTCAAGTGTTCAGAGGACCAACAATCCTCAAATTGTCTGTCTATTGTTCAGTAGGTTTGACCTGTGCAACCCTTATAGTGTATTCTAACTTTATTAGCAAAATTTATAACAGTGTTGCTCACTAAATGGGGACCATTGATCAACCACTAAAAATTAAAAATCTTTAGTTTCTGGACATGTCACATCAGGCCTGCTTTGCTAAGGAATCTTCACAAAGCACTGCGCAAGCCAAATATGAGGATCTTAAACTCACTTTAGACATGGCGTTCAAAAACAACATGAACTTCTTCAAGTGTGGAACAATGTTATGCACCAGCTCAACAGCACGTTTATCCAAATGCAAATTCTGTAAGATTAAAAGAAGCAACTCGTTAATTTATAGATGACACTACCAAATGATTGCATTGTGCAGAGCAGAACTTGAACAGTACTTTACAGCTCTCTCATTGGGAGAGAAAGAATGTCAAGGGGCTGCTTGGGAAGAGCTGTATGACGAGGAATATGATGCTGGCAGGAGCTACTACACCCAGGAGGGTATCTCAGGATATGGTTATGAATTAAAGAGCCAGTTTTCTCAAGTGATGGCAGTGCTGCCCACTGCAGGGGCCCATGCTACCTCCAAAGCAGCGGACATCCCAACCTATGCTGGACCAGCTCCTCATCAAGAGACTGCTTATGGGTCTCAACCCATTCCTCGGTATGCCCCAAAAAGTTGCTTCTATGAGTGGGACGAGGAGGTCTATATTGAGAGGCTACCTCCATTTGAATGCAAAAGGAAATATCAACAGCTTTTTCAAACGTTTTAGCTTTCAGCGGAAGGTGACTCAGATTGGCATAAATCTAAACTGCTGATATCTGCCTTGGATGTTGGGAGTGCCTATAAAGTCACCTGCTAACTTCAAAGCAGCTCTGTTATCTACCAAGAAGTGAAGGATGCTGTGCTGCAACTGTTTGGGGCACCTCAAAAATATTGCATTGAAAGGCGGAGTTCTTGACTATTGGGTTTCACCATAATGAGATCCTCACAGCGTTTTCTTACCATTTTAGGGTGGAAGCTCATGTGTTAATTGGGGCAGTCATTTTAGAAGAAGCTGACGTGTGCATTGCAATGACCTCTGCGGTGAAGCCATACTGTGATCTTTACAATGTCATTTCACAAATTTTGGATAACAGCGTCCCTCTGCTCAAAATTGTTAAGTTCTTAATCCAAATATTGACTAACTTCCCTCCACCTAATACAGAGTGGAAACATAATGCTGCTGTTGCCAGACCCTCTTATTTGGGGGAATTCTTCCGTCGTGGTAAGATTCCACCTAGCAATTCCCAGTCTTATTACAATCACACGCCTCGCCTTCACCTGAGCCACCCCCAGCATTTTGATTTTTGCCCCATTCCTGCTTATGAAAATCATCAGCAACCCAACTACTGACCTAGACCTAATTACTCTAAACGTCATCAATCATCCTACTGACCTGGCCCTGGTTACACAAAACTTCAACAAAATTATCAACCTGGACCCTCTTATGAGAACCAAGGACGTGGCTCTTATGGGGTATATTTCTTTAATAGTAGTTGCCCTGGCCAACTGGCATGGAGTTGCCCTAACAATCATGTTCATTACGTGCAACAGGATCAATTCTACTAGGGAAAAGATGGAGTGGAGTAGAGATGGGACTCTCTACCTATGCTATGCCAATCTTGAACTTCCCACCTGAATCAATTGCAGTATATCCAGCAGAAGTCCCTCAATATGATAACGGGATTTTGAACCAGCAACTAGTTGGAGGAGTGAACATACTGACGTGAGTGCAAGCCAAGGATGAGGTGATGAAGGACCTCAGGAGCAACCAAATCCGTATGCCTACCAAATGTTCTTAAATATTTTTAGACAAGCTGGATCCAGTCGCAGATGTGCCATCCCAAAAAAGAAGTTAACGTCGCCCTTCCAGCAGACGCTATTGTTAAAGAATAACCCAAAGTTGGTGAAGGAACTATAAATTCCTTGGGAAAAGAGACCCGTAAATGTCCACGTTTTAAAATGTCATTATTCTGCTTATTCTGAGTGTACATACTGTGATATTTTTGTAGCAAAAATAGAGTTTGCACTATAATAGATACAGGCACGTCAGACAACATAGTTTCTATTAAGTTGATGGCGAAGTTTACGTTAAATCCTGATGTGGAACATTAAAGAGTATGGACCACTTGAGAGGAAAGCACATTCTCTGAGGGAGCGCACAGCACTCTACCTTTGCAGTTTGTGTCCATTGTTGTTGTAGCTCCGGTGATAGTGCTACTCAACAGTAATTATGACCTGGTAATTAAATCTGCTTTTCTGTGACATTTCAGGGATGTTGTTATGATGGAAGAGACCTTCCAAAATTTTGGGGCAGTGGATCATAATTAACTTTATCTCTAGAAGAGTGCCAAAGGATCTGGTGCACATTGTCATGGAAACGGCTGATAAGAATTAGACTGGGCTCCCAGTCAGGATGTGTAAGCACCTGGTAGAGAGCCCAGAATGCCAAGGGCACAGAGGTCCATGCAACTAGAAGAAGGGGGGATCTAGTAGGGACGTGAGGAAAGTAAATGTTTATAAATGTACCAAAGGCCCCCAAGGAAAACTAGATGGTTGCAATGGGGGCAACCGCGAGTCTTGCAGGGGCAACCCCCAAGGGTGGGAGAGGCGGGGAGGATGATGACTCCTCCAGGGTGTGCGGTTGCTGGCCTTCAGTTATGGGTAGGTGGGTCTGTGCGCCAGAGAGGGGCGGCACAAAACCCACCGCGTGAGCTTGGGTGCTGTCAGAGGGGAAAACGGGCCCAAGATGAGAGTTGGGGCCAAGTTCCCCTTGGTCAGGGTACTCTGGGGCCCTTAGGTGGGTGGGATCAACGGTGGATGAGCCAGGTGTGGGGGCCAAGCTCATGGGCCTCGGGGTGGGGGCACCCTGAGGCTGCTCCAATAGAGGAGCGCTATTGGAAAGCCCATTGGCAAAGCAAATGGATGGGTTCACAATTAATGGATATGCGAAAATGGATGGAGAGTTGACTCCATCATTGAGAGTGAGGTAGTTCATCGCGGATATGATCCACCACTGCATGGCAGGGTCAAGTGACTGGACGACCCATTTGGCGATCATCAGGATAATTATTTGGGCAGCGGCGCGCTTTGCTGGATTGGCGGAATTTTGAATAGGAAAAACAACAGGCAGAGTCCGCGACAAGGCGTTTGAGGTAATTGACTTTATTTTGATGCAAAGTGCAAGGAGAATAGAGAATGAACTGACAACTGCCCATTGACAGAGCAGTTGCCTTAAGTATTGGGAGGTTGGGGATTGGCGATGGGGTTTGGTTGGCTGGCGAGTGGGGGAGTGGATGGATGGATTCCAAAATCTTGGCAAAAATTAAAAAAACTTTTGCTGCTTTTCCCAAATTTTTGGGGCCAGACCAGGTCAATGGTACCAATCCAGGCCTTGACCATTCAAGTCAGGCAGCTCAAGAAGTTCAGATTTCCCAGATTTGTCCCAGGAGGCTGTGGCCCTGGTGCTTGGTTGTCTGCAACCTGGTCCAAACTCTCAATTTGGATGTCTATGCAATCTGAGCTTCTCAGATCCATTCTGAGGGTTGGGGCAACTGGTCCAAGTCACTGGAGGCCTGGTGTAAAACCTGAATTGAGTTCCAATTTGATTCTAAGACCTGACCAGTCCGGACCAGCTCCATTAGCCCGGAATCTGCAGGCCAGGCTCTGATACTTGAGCTGGCAGTTTCTTCATAATTTTGGTAAATTTTCCTTGGTAAGTGGGGGTTCCCAGTGGCTTGCCCAAGGCCCCTAGCCTGCATGATCTCCTGGCAGGTCCCCTCTATTAATTTTATCAGGGTTGGGAAGGGGGGAGGGGAGAGATTTGGATATCTCTAGGTGGAAGGGCAGTTACCCAACGCTCATCAACCACGTGTGCCAGGTCGCTCAACTGCGACAGGGGGTTTACTTGGGAATTTGGCCCCCTTTTGGTCCAAAAGGGATGCTGCTCCCTATCCAGTTGTAGGAGTGGTACCCAAGACTTATACTACCCTTTCCTTTTTCAACAGGGAGGAGGCCACCACCTGGGACATGGACCAGGGCATAGTTCTTGTGTCTCTCTGGGAGCTTTATGGCCAGGATGGCTGCAATCTTCTGGGGTGGATGGGGGGCTGCCGGGTGGGAGTTGTGGAATTCTTCTATCAGGTCCTTGCAATTGTGCAGTCGCGTGCACTCACCCAGCTGTTCTCATATGAGGGGTAGCCTTTCCAGGCAACCAGGTATTTAATGGAACTGCGGGACCTCCAGGAATGCAGGATAGCCTTCATCTCCACTTCCTGGGATTCCCCAATGAGGATTGCTCCGATGATGTTGGCCTTTCCCCTTTGAAGGGGGTCAGGTGGGAGGTGTGGAAGACGTTATGCTGCTTCCAGCGAGCGGGCAGCTTCAAATGATAGGCTCCATTGCCTAAGTCCTTCTCCACCTCGAAAGGGGCCAGAGCATTTGGCTGTGAGTTTCTGGGTGGGGGCTTTTAAGGGAAGATTGCGGGTGTTCAGCATGACAAGGGAGCCAACTTCAATCTCATATCCAGGTAGGCGCTTCCAGTTGGCAAACTTTTTGTAATCCTTGATGGACTTTGTCAAATGTTCATGAACCAGGTTGTGTGTCTCGCGGAGTGCACACACACGGTATTTGGCTGCAGGGACTGTTGAGGAGAGCTGCGGGCCAACTTGGAAAGAGGGATTGTAACCCAGGGTGGCCTCAAAGGGGGAGAGGTTGGTCAAGGAGTGGAGTGAATTGTTGTATGCAAACTGTGCGAGGGGTAGGTTCTTGTCTCAAGTGTCCTGTGAGGCTGTCGCATAACAGCGCAGGTACTGCTCCAGTACCTGGTTCACCCGCTCAGTCTGCCCATTGGACTGGGGGTAGTAGGCCGTGGATCTGCAGGGCTTGATGCTGAGGAGGGTTAGCAACTCTTCCCAGAACTGGGCAGTGAACTGGGGTCCCCTGTCACTCACTATCTCTATAGGGAGACCAAACATGGCAAAGACATGGTTGAAAAATAAATCTGCAATCTCCACCGCAGTAATAAAGGAGAGGCAGGGGATGAAGAGGGCAAACTTAGTAAAACGATCAACAACTACCATGATAGCATCTGAGCTGTTAGAGGGGGGGAGCTCCACAATGAAATCTATTGAGACTGAGGTCCAAGGGCCTTCTGCCTGCTGCAGGGGGTGTAGCAACCCCTTTTTTCCAGATTGGTCCGATTTTGCTCTGGCACAGGTGACACAGCAGGAGATCCAGGCGGGGATGTCCTTTGAGGACCCTGGCCAATTGTAAGTTCTCTTTATGAGATCAGCACACTCCTTGATGCCGGGGTGCCCAATGGTCTGGGGGACATGGTGTTCTATGATAACAAAGTTGTGTAGAGATGGGGGGACCCAAACCCAATTGCGGAACCAGATGGTTCCCTCCCGCAGGGTGTATGGGGCTCTCTTCCAAATTGAGGACTCAAAGTCAGTGTAAAGCTCTAACCCTTTGAGGCAACAGGTCTGGGCAGTGAGGACGCGAGGGAGGAGCGGGGCATTGGGGGCAAGGTCAGCAAAGGCTACCATCAGAGGAGCTAAGGAGAGGATTTTGGAGGGGGGCACTACAGTATTAAGCTCTAGCAGGCCCTCTCCACCATTGGGTGATAGCGATGGGTTCCAGCTGAGAATGTCTGGCAACACATTCAGGGGGCCTTTTATGAATTCATATTTAAAATGAAACACACAGAGGTCCTGGTATGTGTGAGTTTGGCGGTGCCCCAGCTTCTGGGGTTAGTGGTAGTATAGTAATGTCTTATGGTCAGTCTGAATGGTGATTTCATACTGGGCTCCTTGCAGAAGGTATCGCCAGTGGGTGAGTGACCACGCCACTGCCGTTAGCTCCTTGTCATATATTGGCCATGCTTGTTCTGTGGAAGTGAATTTATGGGAGTAGTAGGCCACTGGGTGCTCGACCCCCACATGCTCCTGTAGCAGCACGGCACCCACTGCCACCGACGAGGCATTGCAGGCTACAATGAAGGGGTGGGAGGTGTCAGCATGCCGCAGGACTGGGGCAGTGAGAAAAACCTCCTTGGTAGACTCAAAGGCCTGTTGGCCTTCTGGGGACCACTTGAAGGGGGCATTTTTCCCAGTGAGGGGGTGAAGGGGTACCGCCAGTTGGGCAAGGGCTGGGGAGAATTTTTTTAAGAAGGTAATGGTGCTGAGGAAACTTCAGAGTTGTTTCTGTGTAGTAGGGGTAGGCCAAGACTGGATCGCCTCAAGCTTAGAGGGTGGAACAGCATATCCGTCCTTCAGGATGAGGTTACCTAAGAAGGTCACTTCAACCTGAAAAAATTCGCACTTTGAGGGTTTCACGAAGAGCCCTGCTTTGTGGAGGGCTGCCACCACTGCTTCAAGATCCTTGGCATGTTGCTCTGGGGTAAGGGAGTGGATCAGAATATCATTAATGTAGGCTACAGCGCATGAGAAGCGCAGATCCCCAAGCACATCATTGATGAGGCATTGGAAGGTGGATGGAGCATTCTTCAGTCTGAAGGGCATCACTCTGAATTGAAAAAGACCCCGGTGGGTGCGGATAGCTGTGAGCCCTGGGAAAACAAAACAAAAAACAACCCAGGCGGGGAGTGGAAATCACTAACCTACTATGGCAGAGGGTGAGGGGGTTGGGTGGTTTGTCTGTAGATGAGTTCGCCACAACTATGTCATGTTGGTTGGAGAGATGTCTAAAGCGGAGAGCCAGGGCGTTGGGGCATCAGAGTAGTTTAGGGTAGATGGCAGTGTAGTATGAGTTCTTCACATCCTCATTAAGATTACTGTGGTAGAACAATTCAATGAATTCCACTATATAAAATTCAGCTTGAATGCAGGCTTTGAGGAGTTGGGCAAAATTGAGAGATTCTGGCGGGTAATTTAGCAGATGGGTTAAAATCTACTAGTTTAGCGACATGCATGACAGTGGCTTTGGCATCATCAAGTAATTTTAAGTCATTGTTGCAGAAAGATTTGGGGAAATTGGGGGAAAGTAGAGTGTGGGCAGCCCTAGTTGGTATTGAGCCAATAATTTGGTTAACGCTTTGCGTAGGTTTGGGCATTGGTTAGAGGCCACCAAAGCTAAGGTGAGCTGGTGGTTACTTTAGTAGGGGGCGTAATTTGGTTTAGGAGTGAAAAGTTTGAGGGTTGGGTATTATCAAAATCAGAAAGGAAAAATTTGGCCTGACCATAATTAAACTGGTCAAGAGGTTGACCAGTTTGCTCGCTCATGATAACGTTACCTGATTCATCAATCTCAGCTAATAGGTCCCATGGATTCTGGTTCACAATAATAGTGGCATTAGAAGTTGGGTGGGTGGTAGTTAGCGAATGGGTTGCTTGGGAGAAAATAGTGGTCCAATACTGACTCTGATTGGAAGTAGTATAGTTGAGTGGGTTATTGTGGGTGGTTGATTTGGTAGGGGCTGATTTCCCAATCTTTCCCATTGAATAAGAATGTTGTGTGGGAGGGGGCAGCAAAATGCCACATTTGGAACCTGCTAAATGTGGCTCCAAAGCTGGCGTCAGAGGAAGTAGCTCAGAGGCAGGTTAATTTGTAATGGTCAAGTCCAAAACAGAGGGGACAAATTTGGTGGCCATTATCCACCCAAGCCCAAAAAAGTGCTCAGGTGCTGCTGCAATACAAGCATGGGGGGATTTGGTGGGCTATGACAAGGTGGTGTGAGATAATGGTGGCAGTTGCATGAGGGGCAGCAAGGCGCTCCACACTGGAGAGAACAGCAAAGATGAGGTTGGGCTGAGAGCCATATGCCATAAGCCCCAATATCAGTTGATCATACAAAACTTGGGGTGGGAGGTGGGAAGGTAGGGACACAAAGGACACCACCATAGTGGTTTCTGTAGGCAAGCAAGTTTTGGTAGTAGGGATGGGAGTATTTTTAAAAATAAGGGGAGTAGAAGCCGCTGCTGCAGCAGTCTCCTCCATCTGGAATCCAATATCAAAATAGCCCTTAAAGGGGCGAAAATCAATAAAGCCAGCTGGCGCAAATGCAGTGGTGGCCAATTCAATAATTTCCTTGTTGGAATATGGGAATAAACGCCCATAGTCAACTTGGAGGCAAAATTGGATTGTGGATTGAGGGAGGGTGAGAGGATGGGGGCAAGAAGGGTGGATGCGGCTAGGTGAAGTGGTAACTCCTGTGAGGGGACAATATGGCCAGGCAAAGATGGCAGTCTATTTGACCCCATACAAACACATTTGCCAACAGATCATAAAGCGCTAGGTGGTGGAGCACCACTACCCCACATTGGAGCAGCAGGCGGCTGATTCACGGACATATTGTAAAAGGGTGTGGACAGATGGCGAAGGTATATTAAACTTATTTCTTAATTAAATTGCTCAAAAGTGAACTTGAGATAGAAGAAAATTAATAGGGAAGATTATTAAGCTTAATATTAGTACCTCAGTGGTGTATATTCACCTTTCAACCAGCCCAATTACATTTCATCATATAGCCGATGAAATACAATAAATGGGGAGAAAAAACATATGGAATTCAAATGATGACGCACCCCTAATTGGGATGTCAGCAGGCCTCTCAAAAGTACTAGATATTCCCTATTCAGGCCATCCATGTGCAAGTACTATTGTGCTGATTATAATGATTGACTTATATAAAATTAGATTTCTTTTATTGTGAATGAATTAAATTTGAAAATGCAATTAGGTTTATGCCATAGTTTCACTTGGTTTGCCCAAGTGGATCCTATAATTGGCCATAATAGTATTATATCCTAGATATTATTAGCTATGCTATTCAAATTGTTTATATGCAATCAAGGCAGTTTTGAGGCAAATCTAATTTATCAGACCATGCAGATAAATCAGCAAGGATAAAAGGAACCATCAGTGAAAGTGATCTATAAGCATTGATTGTTTTTAAGAGTTTATTTTTAAGTCAAGCATCAAAATCTAGCACACATAAAGGCCTGTTTTTTCCTTTTAAACTCTGAGGAACCAAATTCTTTTGTGAGCGCTTTTAAACCTCTTCTCAGGTACTAAGGGTGGCTACAATGGGAAACATTATCTCCTGAGCCATATTACTCAAGTAGGGAAGGTTTTATTTGAGATTTTGTTTGTCAGTTGCTCTTTCCATCTCATATTCATAAACAAAGAGGAACGAGGCAATACTTCCCTCACCTAAGGGTGAACTTGTCTCTGAAAAAGCATTTATGTATGCTAGGGTAGGCCCATGAGGGCCTTGAAATAAAGTGCTTCTAGAGCCTTTTAAGGCGATTCAAATCACTGGCTAGCTGGTGTTCTAAGGTAGCTAGCCTAGGGTTAATTTCAGCGGGGTGGTTTTGAGGGTTATTTTCCCCATAAACCTCCATTTTTTATACGATTTTTTGGTGCACAAGGGCCCTTGTAGTGAGCACCACTTGTTGGAATCAGGGCAGATTAAATGCTTGCTGGTTCTTTTTAACTCCTGATTTCAACAATAATTTCTTAGGATGAGTATTACTATCACCTGCTGGGATAAAATTTCAGTGGGTTCTTATACCACTTATATTTAAGATACTAATTTTTTTAAAGATAATAAAAGGTGGAGATGTAGTTTACCTGACACGTTTTTTATTAGTAACAATGGGGGGGTCTGAAGCAAACCCTATAACTTCAAGCCTCATAGTATTCAACAAACTTGTAAGCTGATAGTAGGTTAGGTGAGAGGCCATAGTAAGCAGGGGTAAACTAAAATTAGTAAATGGCATTTTAACCTATCAAAACGCTTAAAATTCACTTTGTACGTGTTTTAGATTTAGGCATCAAGTTTGAAACTGGAAGGGCGTAACCATGAGGTAGCATTTTATACTTCATCCAATCAGCTACCTGACACAAACTTAGTTTGGCCGCTTTATTGGAGTTTCTATTGATTGCTTGGTCAAAATATTTTCAACTCCTTGCACCCCTTTTAAGTCTATAAAAGGGGGCTTTGACTTAGACTTTAGCACCAAATTCGAGTTGGTGCTGGGGTGGTCTCCCCCATCAGTTGGATTATTCACACCCAAAACATTCCTTTAACTTAAGCGAGAAGTCATTTTGTTTTCAATCATGATCCAATTTGATATTGGAAAGTAGATCATCGTGGGCCTTCATACGCTCTTAATTGACCAAACTAATCTGCACAATTTGGATGGCCCAGGCGAATTTCCATTTCAGCATCCAAAGGTTGCACTTCCTCTGGCGGAAAGTAGTCCTCAATTAAGCTATAATAGTTCATAATTGATAAAAATGATGTACAGGAAAACAAAATGTGTGCCCTTTTAGTGAGCACTATATGTTAAATTTGTTGCAGGGGCTTCATAATTCAACTGCACAGGGTAATTACATACAGAGAAAAAGGTACTGGTTAATGACAGTAGTATTGACCAAAACCAACACAAAACCTTATTATTTACACAGTTCTTTTGTTAATCATATAATAGAGCACGCTATTTTAGCAAGCCCTGAGCTAATAGCAGTACTTGATAAAATAATATTCTTAGTAGGCTTACATAGCTACTACAGAATAAAGGTCCCCTTATGATTATAAATCCTCTTAATTTATGCTCTTTCTAACAGCTTTCTCATTAATGCTTTCCTTAATTACCAAGAAGCACTTTTAAAATTGTTAGACTAAAAAAGTACTATCAGAATTGGGCCAAAGAGGCGAAACTTAAACTTAGAGCATTTCCTGGAAAGAATATATTCTGCCAAACTAATTTATATACTGGCAAATGTGTCATGGCTACATGCCATAATTGATGGCACAGACTGCAAGGACAAAGCGGGACGTCAGGAGGCCAAAAGTAACAAGCTGCAAGGACTTCTTGACTTGAAATACTATGGACCAACGATGGGTACAGGCGAGATTTTCTAAGGTTGGTCCTGGGGATGTGCATGATGCATGGCCTAGCATTACAGCCTGGGCGTTTATTTTCACCAGCTATGTTCTCAAAGCTGAAGTTTACTTATAGTTACTAATGGAACTAAGATTTGAAACAAGTTATATTTATTATATTGCTAAGCTGGTTTGATTCAATCTATAATCTATAAATTGAGTTCAGACAATATCATGTTACATAACCCTGGCTAATGGTAGCATTCGCCTATTGGTTTGCTTAGACTTGACACCACTTCCGCCAATTGAAAACTCCTCCAGTTTTTAATTATATTCTATAGACCAACTTTCCTCGTTGGTTGTCTTTTAAAAAAACCCATTTGTTTAAATTGTCCATGTGCATTTAATTAGTCCTGTTTGCTGACCGCAAGAGGTCCAAATTAACCAAATG
>JAKSZP010013541.1:0-83933 GCA_022478985.1 Massospora cicadina | reverse complement strand
TCTATTGTGTGAAGATAACAGACCAGATGGTGACTATAGTTAAGATATAGCTCCTTGGTAATTCTACTTGAATCTGTATTCTTCCGTCATTACTTAGATGATGGCACGCAGCCCTGATCTTCCTGATCCCAAGTAAATCCTCAACTTAATACAACATAAAGTATTAATACAAAAAAGCTTATAAATTTAAACTGTAATAACATAGTAATAGTTGATTCTAGATAGTTAATTATATTTTATTAGTATCAACTTGAGATAATTTTATAGGGTTCAATGTTCACCACATAATACCCATGATGCCTCAATTTCAATGGCATTTGGCCAGAGAAAGTAACAAGTTCATTTGAGGGTCTACAATCCATTCAACTCAAGAAATCTCAAATGTCTCAAAGTTGGTCTCTTACTTGGAAATATTCTCAAACTTGCATTTCAAACGCATCTGCAAATAGCTGAACTGATACTCATCTCAAGCAATTGGCAGCACATACCAAGGCGATTTGTACCACTAATTAGTAATTAATTTGATCAAAAACTCAATCAACTTTAAAAACTGATTTTGACATAGACTAACAAAGCCCACGTGCCTGGGTCATTTAGTCAGCTATTATAAGTCTGATAAACCAACAAAGCCCCCGTGCCCATGTCATAATAGTCAAATATTATTAAAAGGAATCTCTAGGCCACAAATCTTAAGCTTTGCATAAGCTTAAAATATTTCTGATCTATATCACTGATATCCAATATGATTCATAATAAATTTAGCGAATTAACATTATTGTGTCCCTATTGAATATTTAACAATTAGATTCAGTCCACAACTCAACACTCATAAAAAACTAAAGAACAGCAGATTGCTCTAACTTTCTTCATGCAGCATGCGCAGTGTGTGGAGGAGATGACACCCTACACCACCGCCTTGAATAATGCCCCCATCTAGAGCCATATAGCAGGAAGTTGCGTGCCTACTAAGGACCCAAGATAACCTAGAATTATCAATCTCCAGAAGACTCCTACCATTCCAACTCAAATCCCCAATACCACCTACCCTCTGCTCCCTCATAGCTACCATTGCAAGGTGGAAAATTTACACCATAACAATGGATGCTCTCAAGGGAACCTTACCAACCATCCATGGGACAATCAGCAGATTCCACCTACACCTACTGGAACACTTCCAAGCCTGGCTATACGGATACATGAGGCTGAGGTAACAACAACTTGTTGAGTCGTAGCTCCAAGTCTGGTTTTTGCACATGGACACCTTCCTCCACACCTGCTCCATCATAAGAAAACCCCCTCAGAGTAGCGCATCCAACCCCTATACCTGGCGATACCAGCTGGCAACAGGGGTAGCTCGTCTACTCTGGGGTGCCTAATTTTAGTTATACTTCGCCTCCCCCTATCCCACTACGTATTTTGGTATTGCCCACCCCCTGGTCGGCTTACTCTGGTTAAATGAAAGCCTACCATCTTACATGACATAAATACATCTTAGTCATAATTATTTGGTCAAATAATTAAAGGCAATTTATGTGCCAGTAGTGACCAAAAAAGCTGCAGCCTTTTTTCACTTTTGATCCATTCTTTCTCATCATAGGTGCCCACAGATTTCACTTTTGGACAATGGACTTATTTTCACCTATAGGGACTCCATGATCTAACCTCTCTAATTGCACTACCCAAAACTTTACCGCCCCATAAAAAATCAACCAATAGGACATTAAACACGCTAATGGGAAATTAGTTTCTATCTTACAAAAGATGGCCATCTTTAATTTCATGCGCGGAACCACTATATGCCTAGCGCCCTATTGGATTATCAAATAATCTATCGTCTGATAATCAAAATGTCCCCCTTAAAAGCTATATATATGGACATTCACCCCATTTACCAAGTAGTGCTAAATCTTTTTTGGACTCCTCTGATCCCTAAAAATTAATTGCTAACTATAAGGGCCTTAGTGAACAGGATATTAAAACTGTAAGATCTTGCTACCTAAGTGATTACCTAAACTAAAACTAAAGATATGTCCCTCTCTAATGCTAATAGGCCTTCTTTGCCATTCTTATAGTTAAATAACTTGGTCTTATTCTATCACCATCAACCATGAGGCCAACAGAAAAAACTCAACATCTTCTGGTCAAGTCCCTACAGCGATATATAAGATGAAATCTAAGTACATTATTGCTAATGTCAATCTGAGTACAGTGGTCAATCAAGTTCTGGCTTTTTCTTACAGCCCTATATCCCCCTCTGACAAATCTTAAGGGAGTTTTGTCAAGATTTGAGATATTAATCAAATCAAGGTTTTCACTTCCAAAATGAGCATTGTCTCATCTATCAAATAATATTATTTTATATGGTGGCTTTTACAAATTATATATTGGGAAGTTCAAACAAGAATCCTCATGTGCACAGAAAACTCGTAGAGACGTCTTTCATATTGATATCCAGCTCCCTACGCCTCACAAAGGTCGCCTTTAATCAATGAAGCCTTGAATTCATCAACAACAGATAACAATGAAAACCTTAACAAGTCAGTCAATTTAAAATGATTTATAAGATCCTGATTGAAGGATCTAATAACTTCTTGGGTCGCGTCCTAAACCATCTTTAAATATAATTTTTTGAATAATATAGAGATAATCAATAGACTCATTTTTTCTGAATGATTAAACAGTGTTTTAGTACAGCTTCAAGCACCCTCAAACTCAGATTACAGTTTAGATTACTGATGAATCCACCAGTTACACAATATTTGATAGAGTGAATAATGGGTGAATGAGCAATTTGTCAGATATAATACTCCACATATAGAGATTTGTTGTATAAAGGTGGTAAAGTATGGGTCACATATATCTTCATTATCAATTTAATTTTTCAAGAACCCACTCTCTATATTTTGGGGTTTCCAGATTAAGGATTACATTAATCATTTCCAGACTAACATGAGAATTCCATGTAGGTCATATATGATCTTGTGTAATCACACCCAGTTTTTATATAAAGTGATGGTATGGAACAATTAATATTAATACTATCAGATTCATCTCCCTCTTCATTTCTTACTCATTAAGTACCACTCATTCTGGTGTTATCTCTCATGATTTGGATTCTTTATAGTCTCAGTATAGTATATAACCCTTCAGTGAGCAACATATTGGTAGGATCTATGATTTTCTTAATGTGATGCTTCTAAGTATTTTGAATTCTGGAAGTAAATGTACATTGCATTAGATAAGTACTTGAAATTTTCATAGGTATAGGGGACAAAGTCATCACTGAGCTGATTATAACAGATGTAAAAGATGGTACAAGAACTTGTAGGTAGCAAATATAAGCTAGTAACCTTCTTTCTAAGTAAATTTTTTCAATATCTATATAGTTAAAATAAGTAAAAAGTGAGGACAAATTAGATCCTGAATGTAATGGAAATGGAACTTAAGTAATACAGCTTGGCAATGCAAAATGGTTTGCTTAAACTGAATAAACTATACTTTAAAATTTTAGTGAAAGTTTAGAATTGGACTAATCCTGATTTTTGATCAAATTTGACCAAACATAGATATTAATAATAAATCTTTCTGGGACATAGAATACTCTAAAGTTAAAAGGCATAAGCCCTAATCATCAAAAACATATACATCTGTTATAAAAAAATGAACTGGAGGCAAGTGAATAGTTAATAAGGCACAAGTAACTTTTTTAGAGGTCTAATGCAGTTAGTTTCATAGGGTCCAAGGTATAGATTATTTTTTTCCTTTATAATTCATAATGTCAGCTATGTGATAATTTCCCTTGCCCTAATAACTCATCCTCTTAGAATTTAAGTATCTAACAATCTATGCAAATCATCCACCTAAATTCCATATGGCGCAAGAGTAGACTATGGCATCGAGTCAAATCTCTATATGTGGTATGAAAGAAAAATTCAAAGACCTTTATTTAATAAGCTTTAGGTAACGTTAGCTAGACATTCACTTTATTTAATCTCAAGTTAGTTGAATATGCAAATGAAATGTCCAATGTCTTCTGAAAATATACTTTTTTTTAGTACTAGATGGTCCCAACCCAAGGGGGGGATTCATCGATGTTTCTAAAAATATACTATAACCCTAAAAACTTATCTTTTTAGAGAAATTATTATCTACAACTATAACTCCTTTCTTTGGATATCAATATGTCTTCAAAAAGACTACCTAAGGATATTCTTACACATGAAAACTATATATTCTATAAGAATATTAAGGTAATATGATAACAATTCATTTTAAGATAATAAAATCCCTAAGATGACATATCTTAACTGCTACAAAGCTTTTGTTTTTTACTTCAAACAGGAGGCGATTGAATATTTTTGTCTATTATATATAGCGCCTATATTTTGAGAAAGACAAGAAAATACTTATTTTGTCTATAGCTAAAACATGCTACGCCCATTTGTGCATCCTGAAAAACGGTTGTACAAGAGCTATATAAATCTTATTTAAAATTGAAAAGGGTGTTAGCCTGGCAGGGTAATTCATGATTCAACTCTAGTGCAGGTTTTGTCCAATACAGGTTCAAAACCTGTACTGGCTATAAAAAAATCTTAATGTGATATATTTGTCCCAAGGTCGACTTGCCTTGATTACTTTTTTATTTACAATAGAGGGGGTAATGCTATGGTGAATTATACTATGAGTAAGGAGTCCATGGAACTGGATATTATAGGCCATTTTCATGAGCCTATGGGTATCCTACAACAAGTTTCAATCCTAAGTGCTAAAAAAGCAAAAAGTAGCATAAAGTCTAAATACAAAAACCGAAAAAGGATGTAAATAATGTATAGCAATTTCAAAAAACTTATATAATTTTCATGCTAAACATACATGCCAAGTCTAAGAGATTGAAATATGCCATTTATTGAGCTTTAAACTTTTAATGTATAGAAATCAAATGTTATCATCATGCATAAACTCTCAGGAATGCATGCAATCGATTAATGGATATAAAAAAGTTAGATATAAGTTATATTGGGACCTGCAAATCATAAAAAACAATTAAGATCCCATTTTTGTAGAAATCTTACTTTTAATTTTTCTTTAAGTTTTGACAAAACATCATATGTTTAAAGACAAAACATATATAAGGGTAACAGTTTCCCACAAAATATAGTTTTACTAATCAACAAGAGAACTCAGTAAAAAATGCAATGATAAGACAATTAGGAAACTACTTAAGTACTAAAGTTATATAAAAGGATAGAAATATTATTTATAAGCTGAACCCATGGCCATGGTTAATCTCATAGCATAGAAGTGCTCTTCTTTGATAAGTTGGTAAACATTAGAATTTTTCATGTGATAATATTAAAGTAGGTCACCCAAACAAGAGTTTTTTTAATATAATGAGTACTATCCTATGCCTTAGTAAAGGATTTGTTGCATTCCAGGATGGGGTACTACCTATTGGTGGCCCAGAAGATTAACCTTAAATTATAATAGTATATTGGTATATTTTTGTCATATATTACTAATCCAGGAAAATATTAAGGCAAAAACACAGATTTCTAAATAATAAAGTTTTATAATGGAAATTTTTGGTTGGAACTTTAATTACCATATCATCTATGCCTGGCCCACAACAAATGGGCAAAAGCTAAAGCATAGAACTAAACAAAATAGCTTTCTTCTTTGATATATACTGTCTTTGGTAATTATTGTTGGCTATACTGTAAAAAGCAAAGAACCCACTAGTACGTTTTCCTACAGGTGTTTCTGCCACGTTAGTTTGAGTATATAAACAATTATATTTGAAAAATATCACTAAATATATTGAAGATGGTATAAAAATATCCTGACTTTACTATAACATTAAATGAATCAAGAATCAATGTATTAATTTCCATGGATAATATATATTGTAGATCTTTGCATATCATCTCCTTAACAACATTGCTCAACCACGCCATCAAAAAGAGGGCAATCCCCAATGTAACCATCATTTTATTTTTAGACTTGGCCATAGTTTTATGAGAGATAATCAATAGAAAACTTCAGGTATGCTGCAATATGTTACTTATTTAACAGAACCAATAACAAACAAAACTTGGGGGACTTTTTTGTATACCTAACCCAAAATATTATTTTTACCTATATTTTTTGCCCCATAATACAATCCTTGCTTTTTATGTCCTGCTCTTACTTTTCTATAATGGAGTTCATACCAGCCATTCCCATTTGCAACTCTGACAGTAAAATGAAATGTCCAATTAGACATCGATGAATCCCCCCTTGGGTTGGGACCATCTAGTACTAAAAAAAGAAATGTCCAATTAGCAAATTTAATTTGGTTTCAAGTTTTCATGCATAAAAACTATAGTATTTTATTCTTTCTTATAAACTCTTTATAAAAGCTCCTGACAAACAATGCAATTCTGAAAATCTACCTTATATTTATAAGAAAAACAAACTTAACTTCTAACCATTTGTTACAAGCCCATACCAATAATTTTCAAAGATTACCTAAATCCTTAGATGAAATGTTTGGATCTTATTTCAAAAATAAACCTTTTTCTAGAATTTCTTTAACATATACAATTGCAAAAGGTCCAAATTTTCCTTCACCTGAATTTTTCACAATATCCTAATATTAAGTCTAGTGACTTTAGTGTCTTTTTTCACTGATATTACCAGTGACTGAAAACTTCACTGGAGTCAAACTAGATCTAAAAATATTTAACACAAACTAAACTTCAAATAAAGTCAAATACAATATAACCTATTACTTTATGAAATTTTCATTAGAAAGCATGTCCTGACTCCTATACACGCTTCAAAACATCCGAATATTAAGCACTGAGGGCACAATTTTCATTGGTCAGCCTGGCTTTATAATATATATAATACTCATTGGTAATTAACTTTCCAAAAATATGCAAGCTCTATTGTATTATTTTTACTGATATGCCTTATGCACTTTGGATGCTATCAGTGTCTTGAAATTCTAACTCTAAAAATCCCAGTTTAAAATATTAGCTACTTCTTTATTAATGGTATTTTAGACTTTAATATAATTATATGGATCACAGGATGATATGTTTAAAAATTACTCATAACTGCGCTTTATAACTATGTTTTTAAGACCATACTTATTCTTGCCAATTTCAATATTAGAAGCTGAGATTTTATAAGGAACTTACAAAAATAAAGATCACTCACTTTGATTCTTGGGGAGATGGGAAGCTAAAAAAGGGATCAAACAATCTTTGTGATACAACAACTATAAAATTACGAAGTAGATGCTAATTTATTAAAGCAAAAGCACAATACCCATTTGCTATGAACATATAGCAACAAGCTTTGTTATAATGGTCATAAAAGAGGATTTTTGCTAACAACATCATAGTTATAATGATTATTCAAAATACAGTGGAGTCTATAAGTGTGACGTTCATATGGGATAAGGAGAAAATTGTTTTTAAAGCTGATGTAAGACAAAAAACTACAATAACATAAAAAATTTTACTTAAAGCTATGAACTCAGATGCCAAGCAGTTCAAAAAGGAAATGAAAATTCCTATATAGAATTTTACTTATTTGATGTGGGCTGACCTGAGGATGATATCAAAATGATTAATGAGAAAATCAAATCGATAGGAAAGGAGGATAAATCCTGGTAAACCTCCACATGCAGCGTTCTGATCGGCCATGAACTCCATGGACCACCTTATTCATTCTATCAGCTCAAGCATTGGTACACAATGTCAAAACAATCATAAATCGTCCCCAACCCAAAGTTCATCTACTGGAATTAAATTTGGGAGGCAGTGTTTATTAAGACCATTTATCTAACACTGAGCCCCCTCCCCTTATTACATTGTATTTTTTAACTATAAAAAACATAATAAAGGAATACAATATAAATGTTACATAGAAGCATTATATTTCTCCTGAAGATTAAAATAATCAGCCTTTTATTATATACATAATGAAGTACTTAAGTTTTATAAGAAGAAATAATTTAAATTTAGAAACTAAACATAAGTCTATAAGAAAACACATATAACTATTATTCAAATTGCCTTAAAAAGATGAAATAGTTTCTGGAAACAGATATGACACCAAAGAGAGATGGACTTAGTTTTGTGGTGAATAAGATAATAAAAGTAATTGTGAAGACCTATAAGAGTCTAACTGAAATGAGCAAAACATTTACAAATCTAGTAAAATAGTATTTTCCACGGTATATTATACTTGCCCTTATATAAGTTTCCGTCACTAATTATGAACTTATAAGTAACTTATCAAATGTGGGCTGAATATTGAAATAGTATAGTAATTAGCCTATAGATTAAAGGTAAGTTATGAAACCTTTGATATTAAACAAATGCCGCATTGATTGGGGCTAAAAATGAGAAAAAAATAAAGCAACACAAGTTGGAAATTCCAATGTTAAATAAGTGCTTCTTATATTAGATTTTCTTCTCTCAAAAGGAGTATACTGGTCAGACAGAGTAGCTTTCTTGTCCCCTCCCTCATATAAAGTGGAGATGTTAAGATTTTGTCTAGACTATGTTTGTTCAATTATGTTCTAAAACTAGTAATACATTTTATGAGCAAGTATGCCAGTTTTTTTACTAGTTTTTGGCATTAGGCTTCCAAGTGGGAAGTGTAATGCCATGTTAAAATTTGGAGATTGTGTACTCTTATAAAATTGTAGCTCGCTTAAGCTCCCTTCTTAAATGAAAAGGTTCCTGGTATGTGCGTTGTATTAATTTTTGATAACTAAATATGTAGGGTAGTAATAGTATGAAGACTATACTCAAGTTTTTTTATTATAACTAAGATGATTACTAGTTCCAAAGATAAAATTTTGCTTGTCATAATCTTTGAAGGTACTTATGGAATTTAGGGAACCTCTCCCACTGACTCTTCACTATGGTAGAACGTACCCTAGGATTAGGTCCAGTGATTCTTCTTCTCTTTCTTCACTCTGAGTCCACAGAGATACTAAATATATAGCCAAAGGAAATCCTATCCTTCCTCTCTAGTCTCAAGAGAAAAATACAATAGATATATGCCTGTCTAAAATAATAAATTATTTGATCTTTACTTATCTGCTTTATTTATAAAAAACAATGGAATTTATAAGGGTTTTGGCTCCTAACTCTTCTGGTGGCACCTCAATTGGAAACGGCAGCTGTTCCTGATGCATCAACCCTTCAGGGTCGCTCCAAACAATGATCTTCCTCATTGTTTTCGTAGGTTCCACCTCCAAACATCAATGTGACATCTTCTGGGTTGAGTCAAGTAACGTGTCCCAAAGCTTTTTCTTAACCCCTGCGTGTCATCCATATTAGATTAACCCCTTGCTTAGGTAATGGGACTTTTACCCATAAATGCAAGCACGTTGTGATCCTTAAAAGTTTAGCTTACGAGTTGCTTATCATGGGTGTTTATAATCGCTTAACAACTCATAAACCCCTTAGTCAATTGGTAACAAACCCAATTGACTTCTGCAAGTTATATAAATTATCAATATTGAAAATGACAAATTAATCACTTTGTTATCATCAGAGATCATCCCCAACAAAGCATTTGTAATCTGGCAGATCAAAACTTGGCGGATTACTAACTATTTACTAGTAATATTTCTCTGAGCAATAGTTATCATATGTAATTAATAACTCCCACATCCAATTGCGGAATTCATCCCCTAGTGGACAAGAAGATTTATTGTTATGATTAAGCTGAGTAATGTGGAAATATCAAAATCCTAAACATCCTCTAATTGACCAGATTATCCAGCAATAAAGATTTTCAAGAAGCATATGCAGCTTTAATCATGTTCAAGTCTGACAGCATGGTTTAATTTTGATTTCTTCTAGTACATATCCTTTTTCCTTGCTCAATGCATCTCTGAGTAATGTTTCTTCTTAGAACGTTTCCTTTCTGCGTCCTTCTAGCTGCCGCCTCCACTAGAGTGCAGTTCTCATGGCCCTATGCCATTCCAGCCTATTAAAGGCGTTGCTTCCAATAATAGTTCTGGAAAGCCTGTATTCCTTTAGGTTAAGTTTATATGGCACTTCATCATTTAAAGGGATCTTCTTTCAAGCTTTCCCGGTTCCTTGGTCCTTGTACTCCCCCAGTCTGTGTTTCATTTCCTAGAGCCTAGTTTATGGCTGATCCAGTTTCAATTATCCTGATCTACTAACATGCTTATTTACTTTAGCATCTTAGGACTACTCACGGTTGACCCAGTTTCAACCTGAGCTGTTCCTGCCAATAACATAAGGTAATATCATCAGATAATTTTGATGGTAAGAAAATTAAAATCTTTATTTAATATTATTTGCATTTTTATCTTTTTATATTTTTTTTCTCCATTAAACTCTTTATTTTATATCATTTTTTGTATCTTTTATGTTATGTTTTCTCTTTTTGCAATAGGACTTGGCCTATAATTAGGTTCAGAGGTCCATCTTTTCTTTTTCCTATTCTAGTTCAGAGGTTCATTTTTTTGAACTTTACCAGTTGTTATGGTTCAGATGTTTATTATTAAGACTAAATAACACACTAGGACATAAACTATTGACAATATGTTCAGTGGTCCCATGGGAGCATTGTAATTTATTATTCCCCTAGATCTAATACTTTTGGTAAGTAGTATGGACTTGATTCACTATATGACCATCTGTAATGTTCTTTATTATATATTCATCATTCACTGACTTGGAAATAATCTCAAATAGACCCAACTACAAATCCTTCAGCTTGTTTCTTCCTCCATAGCCATGGGTATCACAATAGGCTACCCTATCCCCCAAATAATACTCATTTATTGCTGGTCAGTTCTTGTCATCCATCATCTTTGCTTTAATTCTTTTCTTCAGTGTGTATCAAATGTCTATGATTGCAGTTCAATCATGGTACTTGCCAATCAGCTAAGGTAACTATCTGCACTTATAACTGAAGCTGGTTCTATGGCAAGATAGAAATTTAGCATTAATACTGTCCTTATCCGTATTAAAGTTCAAATGGCGTTTTCCCTTTCGCTGTATGATGACTATATTGTAGGCTAAGGTAACTAAACTCAAATAAATTTCTCACAAGTGGAAGTTTCCCCACAACCAATTTTCTCAGCATTTAAACTAACATTTCAATGACCATTCTCCTTGTTGGACAATTGCAATTGTGACTTCAGAGCAATAAGGTTTTAGGAGTTTACAGTCCAGTTTTGAATAATATAAATTTGCCTCTCTCTTAGTGGAACAGTTAAACTTGAAGTAATCGTTTTTCAACCCACTTTTAGTCAAATGGGCCAGATTAGGTTGCCTATTTTCATTCATGACCCTTTGCAGAATAGCCATTTGAGTTTGAGGGTCGCACAAGAACTAGCACAATTTAGTGTTGTCTATATTAGAATAACCCCCTTTTATAGGCTTGAGGGGGTTTACAAAGGGCAAAAAAATTTTACTCACCAATCTTGAGCCAAGAAAATGTAGATTAACCATGATGAGATTAATGATAATAAGAATTATTGGGTGAAATATAATAAATCATTTTCCTGTAGTTTTATCCAACCCACAGTGGTAAATCATATTGTGGTAAGGACAAATGAGGTGAAACGATTTTCCTGCGCGCTGATAGGTCAGTTCACCTTCTTTTCAAAGCCTTGATAACCAGTAAATAATGATATTAATTCCTATCCCACTATTAGTCTTTCTCAACCCTCTATACTAGGGGAAGGTCTTTTAATAAAGGTATCGTTTTTAAACCTAAGATTCTACTTGGGAATAATATTATAACTTTTTATAGATTTTATGTTTTGAGTGCGTTAATTAATTTAAAAAAAAGCATTGATCCTTTTTTGAAATCATGCCCAAAATCAGCACCTGTGAGCAACTATCACTCAGGATTCCAACACTACCAATCAACTGTTTCTGGACAGTATGGAATGGATTTCACTACTTGGTTTCACATCATTCCGTTCAGCCTTGGGATCTAATAGGAGTTAAAGTTGGTTTCATTGTCACTTAAAAATTTGTGGGCATTCATGCCCGTACACCACTTGTTCTAGGATTAATCTAACTGTGGTTGAAGCATTTACTCCGCTCAAGGCTTTTGTTTCTACTCATCTAGTTATATGGTCTATCGCCAATATGATGTACTTTACTCCCCTAGTACTCAAACTCTAGGGTCCCATAACGATTATTGACATCATATGCCAAGTGAGACCAAGGTGTGCTAGCCAGTATCTTGTTATAATTTATGCGGCTTGTGAAGTTGCATTATATGCAACAGGCTGATAATTGAAACATAATAGTTGATTGATCCAGTATTAACACTGGTGAATATGGTACATAGTTCTTCTTAGGCTAACATGGCCAACGACTTTAGTGTGGCTTACATACTTTCCACTGATTCCATTTCTATTTAACTGAGGTAAGCCAACCAGGGGAAGACAATACTGATATATGTAATGGGATAGGGGGAGGTGAAGTATTGCGAAAGTTAGGCACCCCAGAGTAGACGAGCTACCCATGTTGCCAGTAGGTACTTCCAGGTATAGGGGGTTGGTGCTTTACACTGAAGGGATTTCCCTATTATAAAGCAGGTGTGGAGGAATGGGGTATATGCAAAAATCAGACTGGGAACCATGATTCCACGAGTTGTTGTTGCTTAAGCCTCATATATCCATATATCTAGGCTTAAAATTGTTCCAGTAGGTGTAGGTGAAATCTTCTGAATATCCCAAGGATGGTTGGCACGGTTCCCTTGAAGGCATCCAGTGCTACAGTGTGGCTTTTCCACAGATCAATGGTGACTATTAGAGAGCGGAGTGTGAGTGTTATTGGGGATTAAAGTTGGAGTGTGAGGAGGATTCTAAAGTTGACAGCTCCTGGTCATTGTGGGTTCTTTTTCCAGACACGCAACTTCCCATCATATGGCTCTAGATGGGGGGCATGCTTTAAGCAGTGGTGCAGGGTGCCATCTCCTCCACACACTGCGCATGCTACATGAAGAGAGTTGGAGCAATATGCTATTCTGTAATTTCTTCAGAGGCAACGACAGGTGTTATCTCTTACCCTTAGCTTGAGGATTAGATGATGTGTTAGCCTCTAAATTGCCTTCTGTGTTGTGAGGTCGTAGAGGATGTTTAATGCATCCAAATAGTCAATTTTTGCGATGAATGGGGCCATGTCATGTATGTCCCTCTGGGGGTGATCATATGGTTTCCTTAGCATGAAGTAGCTCTGGGCCTTCCCCTTACCTGACTAGTTCCTATGAGAGTGACGGTCCAACCTATATGCCAAATGGTGTGGAGGAGGGATTTGAAGTCAGGGGGGTTCCATGTGAGCCTACTACATTCAGGAAGTTTGCAAAGTTGTAAGCAAGGTGGACGGGTTGTGTGAGTTGGGTAATTTGAGTGCCTGCGCAAACTTGGTTCTCGCCGCTCTAGACCAGTGTTGTTGTGGGAGGTCTGGAGATAGGACTTTTTCTATTCTGGTGCCCAATATGCAGTTGACGTGAACCTCAAAATCTATTAGGCCCATGCCTCCGCTGGAGCGTGGGTCGAAGAGTTTTTACACTTGTACAGGTGGCTGGGACCCAGGCCACAGTTATCCCTGGACATGTGCGAGAACTGAGTATATGAATGTAAGTGAGAAGGATATTGCATGGGTAGAGAACCACAGCATCGAGAGAATGAGTGAGTTGGTAACCTTTACTCACCCCATTAGTCCTGAGGATTTCCCTTGAGGGATATGACGCGGTTGGACATCTGCTGTACCAGGTTATTCTCAATTTTCTTATTGGCATACCCCTGTTTACAGCCATACTCCAAGGTGGCGTACAGGGTTGGTTGAAGGAGGTGATGTGAAGGGTAGGATGAGTGGGTTGTTCCTTTGTGGGGACTGTGGGGTTTGGATGTTGTGGCCCAGTTGTTAATGTACTTTTCTAGGAGGATTGTTTCCATTTTCTAATCGTTGAGCGGCACGTTAC
Organism: Massospora cicadina; assembly: GCA_022478985.1. NCBI lineage: Eukaryota > Fungi > Entomophthoromycota > Entomophthoromycetes > Entomophthorales > Entomophthoraceae > Massospora > Massospora cicadina. Next base: position 69,944 of record JAKSZP010013541.1, on the reverse strand, counting down.
TCACACTGGAATATTCCTCCAGGGTTCATTTCAGCTGTAGGGCATCATTGTTGTTATATATACCTGTCATGCAGTTGTCCACAAGGGTAGTATCTTGACTGTTGGTTGTCCTTGTGCAAATATGCCCATATGACATGAGTCAGTGATGCAGAAGAGCAGATAGATGCTGAAGTTGTACAGTAGTGGGCTGAGGGGGTCTGTCAGGGTAAAGCCTGACATTAGAGGCATTCATGAGATTTCAGATACAATTCTTCTGATCAAGAGGATTTGATCTGAAGTTAGATCGATTATTTTCATATCAAATAATAACTGTTATGAGTTTTGTTTAATTAATCTCTTAAATTACATTAATTGTGATAATATTAGTTTGATTAATTGCACCAAAAACGAATTTACAATGAGACTGAGACGAAATCCACTGCTTCCAATGTCATATGCAAGATGCAATCCCATAAGCTCAAAAGTATTATATTGCACCGTTTAAAGCTCTCTTTAAGCTTAGGTAATTCCAAGAATTTGGATAGATATAAAACTAGGATATTTAAATGCTTAGTCTTTGCAATCGATAAAATATTAACAAATGCTAAATCCTTTAAGTACATATTTTCATTATAATATTTCCATATACTATATAGTAAACAAGCTATACAATCTTTTCATTTATTTCATAAAACTTAAAAGCATGGGTGCAGAAACACCTATACCTGAACAAATTCCTCTTCAATTACTTCCACGTCCAGAGATAGCAGGATTATTGCCCTTAACAGGAATGGGAGTGTTTGCCTGCAATTCTTCCTTCTTTAGGGCTAACCACTTAATTGCCCCTGCCATTCTCTATATGGTACGCACTTCCCTTTGTTATACTGGACCTTTAGCTCAGGGTTAGCAAATTCATGGCTTACTATCACAAACTGGGATAAAACAGTACCATTCCCTGACAGGGTCCCCTTGTTTTAGCCCTTTGTGTGATGTGATCTTGTTGGTTAGAAATCCGGGGCTGCATACCGCCATGGATGCAGATTCTGTTAGGAGCATAGCCCAGTTTATGAATCTGGGTGGGAGTTTAAAGGCGCTTAGGCATTCCTTCAGGTATGGCCAACTTACGCGATCTTATGCCTACTCCTGGTCTAGGAAAATCAGGGCTCCTGTTGCTTTGGACTGGAATATGTTGGCGATGGAGTGCATATTGGTCCAAAACGCCCTGGTATGAACCTAAACTGATTGGGCAACAGGACTTTGGAGGCTATTGTGCCTAATCTGGTGGCTAAAATTTTTAGATAGTTTTTTTAGTGTTAGATAGTGCATATGGGTGCCAGTTAACCAGGTTCAGTTTGTCGCCTTTCTTAAACAGGGTTATGAAATAGGATTCCTGGCCACCAGGCAGGAGGCGTGTCTCCAGTAGCACTGGTTCATTGACGCCAAGAGGAGAAGGGCAATTTTCCTTGAAGTATCATTTGTAAAATTTGTAGGGTATCCCATCAGGCCCTGGGCATTTCCTACGTGGTGCACAGCGGACTGTGTTTCAGAGCTCCTCCTGTGTGATTAGGTTTAGGAGGTTATAGTCCATCAATGTTCTTTGTATTCCAGCAGTGTAAAATTTTTACTTTTTATGGGGGGGGGGTAATTGGTTGGGGTGTCATGGTATAGTTTGGTGTAGTAGCTGTGTACATCTACCTTGCCCTCCACTTGGTTGGCTGCCACAGTGCCATCTTTTTTATGGACCTGTGTGCATGCAGGCTGGTTACCGTGAGAGTGAAATTGGCAGAAGAATTACGTCAAGCAGGTTTTAACTTCTTTTATGAACTTAACTTTTATCAAAACTTCGATTATGTGCAGGTGTTCAAAGATGAGGGCGTATAGGTGGGCAGATATTTCCGCCCATTTACACCCTCAGTTGGGGCTGTAGCCAGACTTAAGGGTGTTGAGCTCAAGGTTGTCCAGTTCCACCAAGGTGCACCTGATTGTGGCTGTGTCGGCGGTGTACTTATGTGAGGTGAGATCGTAAGTTTTATTTATTAGTTTGAATTTGAAATTTTCCAGGTATTTTGGGTCCAATATGAATGGACTTACAAAATTTTGGATTCATGGCCTCATATTTGACCCAGTCAGATAACTGGGCAACTTTGTATCTTCTGGGTGTAAAATCCTTCAGGTTTACGCCTGTGTGGGAGTTTGGGTTAGTGAAAGCTGCACCAAAAATAATTGGTGTTTGGAGAGGTTAATCTTTTTTGATGAGAACATGGAGATGTTTTAACAGTGGGCTTTGGTGCGAGGATGTAGTTGATGCGGCTCATTGAGATGAGTGTACCCTCACATATGTTAGGGCGGGTCATGTGGGGAAGGAGTGGTGACCTGGGGGGAGGGTATTGTGTAGGCCAAGGGATGCCTTCATTGATTGGAATTCAATGTGCCCCAGGGGGTATCCCCTGGGGTTAGGTCATCAGTCCGTGGTGGGGTTATCCCAGCAGTTGAAGTCGCCCACCAGGATGATATCTGGTTGGAGGATGAGTGTTGGGATGATTTCAAGGACTTGTTTCCCCTTGGCTGCGGTGCACGGTGTATAGATGCATGCTATCAAGATTGTGTCCTCTTGGCATTCAATTGTTGCTACCAGGATGCAGCCATGCAGATACAAAGAGGAGTTAGTGATTTTTAGTTTTTTGTTATTGTAAATGACCACCTCACAGCAGGACATCCATACCAATTGGGATGGTGAGACCCTAGCTTTTCCCGGATTCCTCTACCCCCTGTAGGCAGTAGTTTCTTGGATGGACAAGATATCTACAGCGGGTTTTCACAGGAAATACAGCTTTTTGGCATGGGACGATTGAGCCGTGGCTCCTACGATGTTTAACGTCCCTATTGACACTGAGGTGCCTGCAGCGCCTCAGGAGCGGAAGGGTGGGCTGTCTGGCCCAAACCCAGCGCACCATTTCATGAACTTTCTCCATGCCATTGGGCCTGTCCAATCTGTGTCATCATCCAATCCCTTACCCTGTGATGATTTTTCTTGGGTCTTGCAGTTTTTAGGGTCTGCTTTAGGGTTTTCCGCACATGGCTCTTGGTGTTTTGGTGTGGTGCGCTAATTGGATTATGTGGTTTCAGGGTTCGAATTTGTAGATGTGGGTTCTGCATTTTCGCTAATAGTGGAGCTGAATTGTCTGACTAGATTTTCTTGATTGATACCACGTAGTGATTCAGTCAAATTGTTGAGAAAATTTTTATCTTGAGTATTCTTCTCTGATTGGTTAGCTCAGTTGATTTTCTCCATGTCCTCCTGAATTTAGCAAGGATTGATGTAGGAGGCCTCAAGTGATGTAGCCTCAGCTGCTGCCCGCTAGCAGGCCTTTTGTACCATTTTACGTACTTTGGGTGATAATGATTCTATGAAAATGTATTGCCCATCCTCTTCACAGAGGAAGGCGTGGTTGGTGTTAACTATTTTGGCTAAGTATTTTTCATCTTTATCCATGGTGTCATCACCTAAGTATGGTGCCAGTATGCCATCCTTCACAGGGCATGCATGTACCTTGTGCCCCAATGCGCTGCAGTAGTTGCAGATAGGCGGTGTGCTTTCCAGTTTGACGCGAAATACCTTTTACACTCCCCATCCAGGAGGTGAAATGCTTTTGTGCGTGGAATTTTGTGAGGTTTCTGGCCATCTCAGTGATTGTGTTGATCAAAGTGAATGCCTTTCTTGTACACAGGTTTGGTATCAGTCAAAACTGCTGTAGTTCAAATTTTTAAATTTCTCCGTAGCTGGCAAGACCAACTCAGAGCTTCTCTTTTGATTACTTTGCATGGAAGTTTGATAGGGATCATTTTGAAGGGGATGAACAAAATGTTTGTTTTGTTCCATCTGGTGTATGCAGTGCGCACAATTCATTTTCCCTCAGGGAGGACAATTTTGACGCAGACTTTTTTGGCAGCGTCTGGATCTTCTTTTATTTTGAAGCCCATATCAATACAGCCATGGTGGATGGTATGGGTGGTAATGTACAACGCATGGGGAAAAAGGAAGGTCTGTGCCTCGCCCACTTTCTCCCACAACTTTGGAGAATCACCCTAGGAAAAGTCAGAGCCTGAGCTCTATTTAGATAGGGGTTGAGCATACTGGATTTCTATGTACAAGTTTTATTTAGTGGTGAACTCCACAAATCCAGACGGTGTTTGAGTTTATAGTTTCTTGGCGGCATTGAATCCCAGTACCCTCCAGGGTTTTTCTTGCCCTTTGTTGCACCGATTTGCCCATTGCCTGGTACAGCTTTCGCCCAGTTTAATTATAATTTGTTGATATCATCCATCTCCCCCGTGTGATTATCAAATTTTGCTGTTCAAATTGAATCATGGTAACTAATGTTATCATTATGGGAAAGAAAGCTTATTTTTTCACTCATTCAAATGGTTTTTAGAATAAAAAACGTTTTCCTTCAACCATTTTGTATAACTGCCCATTCTCAATTCAATGTTTTGCATCACTTTCTTAAGTGCACCTTTGAATTTCTTGGAGCTTGTCCCCAATATTACCTATAATCATCCTCTGCAATAACTCATCTGCTTTAGGGTAGACAACTTGAATGGCAGGCAGTCTTGACAATTCATCAGCATTATGTTATGCTGATTCTGCTCATTGTATTATCTCAAAATTGTAGGCTTGTAGTTTTTAAGCCCATCAGGCCAATCGCCCCTCTGTTTCCTTCAGGTTATGAAGCCAGTGTAGAGACAAAGGGTTGATCGCCACTTTAAACTGTATCCCGTGGATATATGCTTAAATTGCTTGCAGGAATAAATCACTAAGAGGCATTTGCACTCTGTCACAGTTTAGTTTCTTTTACTGGAATCAATGTTTTATGTTCACAAAGGCCACCATATTCTCATCCCCATCATCATCTACTTGACTTAAAATTGGCTTCAATTGCAGTTTTATGAGGGATAAGTCTAAATGATGAATTTCTGATCAAAAATTTGGGTATTTTAGCACAGGAATAGTCATCAAATATTGGCGTAACTCATTGAACGATTCCTAGGCCTAATTGTACACGTGAATCCTTTTTGGATAATTCAATAGGTGGAATAATGGTCACAGATTTTAGTAAAACCCTTTATGAATCGACAATTGTAGCTGAGCATCCCAAGAAAGACTTGTATATCCTGAATGCTCTTTGTGATCAACATCCGTTCAATAGCCATACTCTTCTGCAGTTGGGGTTACAGTCCACAGGAGTTTATCACAAACCCCAAATACTCAAGCTCCTTCTTGATGAAATGGAAATCCTTCAGTTTAATTTTCAAGTTCACCATCACCAGGCGCTTTAAACTTTTTCTAAATGCTCCAGGTGATTGTTAAACGTCCTGATAAATACATTGATATCATCCAGATATATCAAAACTCAGGATAACTTCAAATCACTGAGGATAGAATACATTGCTCCTTTAATGTCGCTGGCGCGTTGCACATTACCTGGGGCATACTGGTTGGCTGACACAACCCTTGTGTGGTAATTATAAAACATCTTTCTTGATCTTCCTTTGGCAAATCGATTTGTCAATATCCCAAAATTTAGTCTATCACCAAAAAAGTACTTGTTATTCCCTAGGAGATTGGATGCATAACATTACTCAGCATCTGATAGGAATTTTTGTGATTTTAATCAAATTGTGCTTAATTAATCACCACTCAATTTGATACATCCTTTTTTTCACAATTAGGATTATACTCACTCATGGACTTGACAATGAAATAAGGATCCTATGCTCTACTAACTTGCTAATTTCTTCACTAACAAAAGCCTCAGCAGCCCTAGACCGTCGGACAGTTCATATTCTTAGTAGCAGATATCTCCCAGTGTTGACCTTATGGATCACAATTTTTACTAATCCTAGGTCATGGTCATCCTGGGCATGTGTCACCCAATATTCTCAAATAATTAGAGCAGATCTTCTTGCTGTCACTCTTATAAACTAGACAGCTGCTCCCAATTGACCAGAATGTTGATGCTTTTAGCAGCATCTACCGGAAATCTTCTAAGTTAACATTCAAAAGTCAAGGAATTTACTGATTTCTGGTGTCAGGATTAAATGCAAAATGCGATGGCTTGATTTTTCTCTATCTTCATCAGTTTTTCTCCCAAATTGGTCTAGTAGCGCACTTATTTCACTGTGGCCTGGCATAATAATCCCAGTGCTACTCATAGCTCAATCCTTGATTTATTCCATGGGCTGATGACTTCTTCACATAATTGCTCCAAAAACTTTAAGCGTTGACCCTGTGTTAACTAAACCTTTATGTTCCTAATGAAATGGTATTTGTTGTTTTTGTCCTCAAGGTTAACCCACAGATTTCCAGGATCTCTTTTGATATTCCCTCCTTTTTCACCCAACCAACCTATACTGGATGGGAATGATGCCATCATTGAAAAATTACAAAATTGTTTTTCTTTATCAGCGGTGGCTCTCCATTATACTTATATACCAAGGGCAGGGTTTACCACATAATTGTTTAAGTATTCTCCTCAAATTCACATTTTGCAACATACTTTCTCATAAACTTAGTCCCAATAAGTATGTCATAATTTTTATTAGCCAACACTATGGCAGGATCTGATACCACCAGCGATCCAAACCAAAGCAGCAGCACACTGTAGGCTCCACAGAATATTTTAATATCAGATCCAGCGGTTCCATAAGCTTTCTGGTGCATTAGATATGGTAAAATCTTCATTTATTTCACAAATTTGGGTGAAATGATATTGATGGGCGCACCTCTGTCATTTATCACCTGTACTATTACTTTGTTTACTATAGCATCTGCATATTTAACAGGAAAAGTGTAAGAAAATGTTTACTAAGTGGTAACGGCTATATTGAATAATAAAGAGTATGAACTAATTGTGCAAATGAATCAGGAAAAGATTCTTTTATTGTGCTGATAGGGAGAGATGTGTTCACCTTGTAAAGTCTTGTCTTAAGCAATTCTTCCATGCTTTTGTGGATCTAATCTTGTCCACTAATTGATGAGCATATGGATGAGCAAATTATCATAATTTTAAGTCTTTTCCCTTTTCTTTTTCTCAGGTGATTGCATTTACATCAAAATTAACCACCTTATAGAGCTGGTCAGGTGTTTCTTGATCTACAAATAAATCAGAAATATCTAAATCGCCGTTCAATATATCAGGAGGAGCAGGTTTGACAACAGTGCTATATTGTTCTTAATCTAGACCTTAAGTACTTTTCTTGACCCTTGACTGGTTCCTTCTCTTTAGCCTGGACTAGAGTAACTTGCTCCTTAAGGCTTCTTGATTTAACATTGAGCGGCGAACTATCCAGGTTTTCCTCATTGGCGGTAGTGGATTTAAGTCATGTTTGCTTGTTTTTGTTTTTGGGCTTGTTTCACATCACAACTTGATTCTGTTGCTCTTTAATAGGCTCAGCGAATTTCACTGTAATCTAATTTCTAATAAGAAAGGCTTAACAGTTTGATTAGGGGCTTCAAAGGTTTCTCCTAACATATTTAGATGATGTACCATCTGTTATGTGGCATCTGAGTCACAAGCGCTGAATCCATCATATGATGCAAATCTTGGTAGGGCCAAATTGCAACTTGCATCACGATTCATGAATAAATATCTGAAATAAATTTCACGTTAGGCAAGGTTTGCAATTCATGGTAGAATTGGTCAGCAAATGCTGCTATAGTCTCATCCTTTCAAAATTGAATTCCCATAAATTCCTGTTTGCAATTGGACATCCGCGTAGGGCTTCCAGAATCCATCATATTTGTTTTTTGGCTTCATTATACGTCCAATTGTCCCCATTCAGATGGGCAACATCAGATTCTAACAATCAATTTTCAGGTAGTTTATTACAGTTAGTGCCTTTTGTTGGTCACTAAAGATCAACATCATCTTTTTAAAAAATCTGAAAAAGCCTGTGTTTATCCTGGTGAAATGTGGGAAATTTTAAAGTATTCTAGAATTCATCTGTGGCTCCACTGGCAGTGGATTCCTTCCTGAAGACTTGATTAACCATAGCAGTAACTTTGGGAGTCATCTCCAAAATCGTAGCAAATGGCCCAGGCATATTTTTGGTTGGTTGTGTCTTCCCACCTGAACTCATGTGTAATGTTGTTAACTTTATCAGCCTCCATTTGAGCGCAACCACACTTGTGACTTTCTAGATCCTCTATGCACTTCAAGATGTGCGCCATATCTTTGTGAATCTGGCGTAAGCATTCTCTATCTGCTTCTCGCTCTGCATCCTAAGATAACACTTCTTTAATACGCCCTCCTTCACATCAAGGAGTCGACCTTCCTATAGAGGTCATTGTTGGTTTTTTGGTTTTCTTAACCTCTTTCTCAGATTTTGTTACCCGTTCCTCCAAAGTAGTGAAAATGGCCCTTGATATCAAGCTAAGCGCGTTCTTATTAAAAGTCACTAATTCCATCCAAAGCTTCCTTAGTTCGTTCTTGTAAGACATGTTTGATATGGTTTTCTTATTAAATCTGGCTTAAAACTTAAAGCTCTTTGTTAAATTTTGATGGTTTACTCAAAAATAAACCCTTTAAGAAACCCATCTATGCTGATAGATTACTCCCTTGAAGGATCCCTTGATCCTTCCCAATTTATATACATATTCTGTTAAATCAGATTCACCTCAAAACTGCCTTGATCGCATCAAAACATCACAGTTATTGTTGCTATTATTAGCTATGATATAATATTAATTATGGCTGATTATGGGACCCACTTGGGTGAATCAAGTGGGTTTACGGCATAAACTTAATTGCACTTTTCAAATTTAATACAATTAATATTAATGAATATTGGATTTTATGTATGTCAATCTTTGTAATTGGCATAATAGTACTTGCACATGGACGGCCTGATTAGGGAGTACCTAGTACTATCATGAGGCCTGCCATCGTCCCAAATTAGGGGTGCAACATTATTTAAATTTTATATTTTCATTTCAACAATTTATTGTATTTCACCAGCTGTTGATGAAGCGTATCCAAACTTTTTGAAAAGCAAATATACACCGCTGAGGTGCTAATATTACGCCTAAAATCCTCCTTATTACAACTGAAGTGCCTCCAATTGGTCTGAAACAATTTTAATTAAGTTAATTCAAGGGGTGAATTAACTTGGGAAACTTTAATAACCACTGTCATAATCCATAGAGGATTGGCATGGCTTTAATGAATTCATCTGATAGATGAGTATGGCCAGGCGATGTCCTAGAGGTATAATAATACTGGCGCCTGGCCTTGAAATAAAGTAATCTTCTTTTCCATCTTATATTAGATTATCTTATACCATCTTCTATTATACATATCTTCATAAAAGACGTGTAGACTAGCGTTAAATGGATCTTATCATTATAATCCGCATTAGGAGAGTTCTCATTTAAGAGGTAAAGAATACTCAGAAGAGACCATAAGAATCAATAATAATTGTTTTAGTTTTCTGAGCTTCAGAACAGTTAAAAAATACCGTAAGACAAATAGCAGAATTGAGGTTATATCAGCTGAAACACTTCCTGACTATTAAAGTAGGAGTTTACTAACTAAGCAAGTAAATCTTCATAACTTACCCACCCTGTAGTGAGAACCAAATGATAAAATCTGGGATCTTTGTACTCTTTCAGGATTGTAGCTCACTTCAGCTCTCTTGTTAGCTTCACAGGTTCCTGGTATGTGTATTGTATGAATTTTTGATAACTAATTAGTAGGGCAGTAATAGTATGAAGACTATTAATCTAGTTGATTTTCTTATAACCAAAATGGTTATTGGGTCCAACGCTATTCTGGTGCTTGTCCTAATCTTTAAAGGTACTTCTGGAATGTTAAAAAACTTCTCTCTCTGACTCTTCCCTATGGTAGAACTTACCCTAGGATTAGGTTCAGTGGTTCTTCTTCTCTCTCTTCACGCAGAGTCCATAGAGATAAAATAAAATAGGTGAAGGATTTCCTTACATTCTACTATAGTCTCAAGAGCAAAATATACATTAAGTGTATGACAGTCTAAATTATTAATTTACTTGAGATTTTCTTGCGTTTATATAGAAAAAATGAAAGAAACTTATAAGGGAATTTGGCTAACTCTTTTGTTGGCACCCCAATTGGAAATAACAACAGATGCCAATGAATCAACCCTTCAGGGTCTCCCAAACAAAGATCTTCCTCATCATTTTTAGTTGAATAACGCCGCTGACCATCAATGTGACCTCTTATAGTCGATTCAAGGAACGTGTCCCAACGCCTTCTCTCAGCCCCAGCGTGTCATCCTTATTAGGTTAACACCCTGCTTAGGTAATTATACTTGCCAGAACTAAGGGGTTTTGGACCACTTACCGTTTATTTTTAGGCAGGAAACCTGAAGTTCCTAGGTTCTGGATTGTAAATACTTTTTCCTTAGCTGGAAAGTCTTTTTATCAGGCTAACTTCACTGGAGTCTTAGATCCTGACTATTGGTTTGTCTCTAGATATATATAGTAGGCCAAATTTAGCTTAAATGGCGAAAAAGTAAAAGTTTCTTGTTTAGAATAATTCTTATATGGGAGTTTACTTGGTCAATCTCCATGCGTACCAAACTAAGACCTATTCTCATTACCATTTGAGGATTTGGCAGCAGGTTGTTCATTTTGGTCAAATAGTATTTGCTTGCTGCATGAGTAGGGTTTAAACCCCAATATAGGATGCTTTGAGGGAGGAATAGTCAACCGCACAAATTATGATTGACCCCCAATGTTGGAAGGCTGTGATTTTAGTTGAGATTATCCCTAATATATGTTTGTCTTATTTCATTAAATCAGGATCGAGTTCACTAAAGCCAACACATCTGAATTTTCAATTTGGGTAGGAATCCCAACAACGCCCCCATCTAGATCTTAGCATAGGGGGTAAAACGGATGGAGAAAGCAACTATATATTCTTTTACTATGATACCCTGAACGACCATAAAGTCTGATTTTTCATTGCCCAACCTATAAATGACTTTGTGGGAGCTGACCAGTTGGTGCCCAATTTGTTATCACAACCTCCTGGCTGATGGCGGTAGAAAAGGACCAGGTCACCAAGCTGGAATGTGTGAAGAGGTTCATATTTGTTATTAATCTAACTTGTTTCTCTACTTGTGATAGCAGATAAATTCTTGGGAGCTAAGGCCTGAAGTCAGATAATTTCATTTGAATACTTCACATAGTGATTTCAGGGGCTTTGGGGAGGCTTTGGTTAGCATAGCCTGCACTTTAAAGGCATCTGGGTATTTCTGTAAAACTATTGGAAAACGACATTTTAATTATTTGATACTAGCTGATTCTTTAGGCCAGAATTGCACTAGGCAAATATTGGGGCCAATGAAGGGGGTCAGTCATGGCCATTTTCTGGAGGGTTGCAGTTAGAGTACCATTTGCCAGCTCTGCCATTCCATTAAGTGCATAATGTTAGGGGTTGGTAAATACCTGAGTTGATCCCATAAGTTTGGCTAAATCTTCCACCAGAAAAAATTGGAAGTTTTGCCAATTATTAGAAATAATTAAGTTAGGGCGTCCCATGCTGGGTGATAATCTGATTATAGAAAAAGTGGCGGTAGCTTTTGCCAGAGCAGAGGGTAGTGATACAGCTTCTATCCACTTAGTTAAATGATACACTGCTATTAGGAGGATTGATGACCATTAGAGGCTTGTGGGAGAGATCCTACAACATAAATACTAATAGTATGGAAGGGTTCACAGAGGGGACTCACTAGATGTTGAGATCAGGGATTAGGTCAGGCTTGACTTTTACATACCAGGGCAGGACATTGATACATCTTGAATGGAAACAAAAATTCCTTCCCATTAGCAATGAGTCTTGAGCTACTGGTAATTTTTCTAAATTCCCCATGGCTGACTTGCTAACTTCCCTCTATAATGGTGTTGGTCTGAGCTGATGGTCATATATGGGGCAACCATTTCGATATACAAGTTTGTATAATTTACCATTTTTAACTTGGAGGTTCGCCGACTTTTTTGTTAATTCTCTTTGAAGGGTTGGGGATTCATCTTTCCTTCAATGTGACTAGGCTAAGAGGTCGTAGCCAATACTCTTCATGGTCAGTTAGTGGTAATTTGGGGAGCCTGGATAAGCAATCCGCATTTTAGAGGATGGGCCCTGGTCAATGCACAGTGACAAATCGTAATTTTGAAGTTTTAACGCCCATTGGGCTAATCTCCCGTTAGGCTCCTTCATTTTCTGTAACCATTCAAGGAAGCTTGATTGGTAACTAAAGTAAAATGATTCCCATATAAAGTATGGTCAAAAATGCTTAATAATCAGTAGGACCACAAAGCATATGTATTCTGTAATGCTATAGTTGCGTTTGGCTTTTATTAAGGTCTTACTATAGTAGGCTATGGGATGGTCCACTAATTTTTCTTGCGTTGAGATAATATAGCTCTAATAGGTATATTGCTAGCATCAGTAAAAAGTAGAAAAGTTATGTTGTAGTTGAGATGTATAAGAATTGGGAAAAGGGAGAGAGCTCTGTATAATATATCAAAACCCTGCTGTTGCTCTTTTTTCCATTGAAAAGGCTATACCCTTCTTCAATAAATATACAAGAGGCTTGGAAGTATTGGCAAAATGGGGAATAAACTGCAAATATCCCACCATCCCCAAAAGCCTGTACATCTCTTAAGGGATTTTTAGGAGGATATCTTATAAATGCCATAACCTTATCGTCCATCAGGGATATTCCAGTTTTAACTAACTTATGGCCCAAAAAATCCATATTACTTTGAAAGAAGAAGCACTGATGGCTTTAGTTTTAAAGAGGCTTGCTGTAACTTCTGGAAAACTTGGTATAGATGATCTATCTAATCATTAAGAGTCTAAAAAATGGTAATATTGTCAAGATTAATTAGCGCACACAAACGTTTCAAGTCACCGAAAAGTCTGCCCATGGCATGTTGGAAGGTAGCAGGGTCATTACATAACCCCTGCGGAATTTGAGTGGGCTCAAATAGCTCTTCACTTGAAATGAGGGCACATTTTTCACAATCCTCTAGTGACAAATCAATTTTCCAGTACCCACTAGTGAGATCCATAGCCAAATATTATTGGGAAATTTACATCAAGTGTAAGGAATAATCTATACGTGGCAAAGGATAGATATCTTTTCTTGTTATTGAATTGAAGCATATATACTCCATAACAACACGGTGGCCACCATCCTTCTTCTAAATTAATTGGATCAGGGAAGCTCATGGGTTTTTGGAAGGCATCAGTAACCTGGCCTCCAACAGTTGCTGTAACTCTAAGGCCACTTGAGCTTATTCCACTTTAGATTTTCTGTATGTCAAGATTTAAATTGAAAGTGTTCTTTGGTCTCAATTAGATGATTTTCCCTGACTTTTTCCATAGTCACTTGCTCCTAAGAAAAATTGTCACAATACTCCTCAAGGAGTGCATCCACATTATGGCGTTCATTAGAAGCGATATTGTCTCCAAATTTTACTTTTGAACAGAGTTAATGTGGGTAGAGGACCAAACTTTATATCTTGTAAGGAGCCAAAACAACTTATATTGTCAATATTTTTAATGGGACACAGTTTTACATAAGCAACAGGGGCATGCTGAGGGAGTTTGAGGGTTTGATTCTTCAGATTCCCTGGTAAGATAGAGATAGAAATCCCGTAAGCAGGAACCAAAATCCCTGGGCAGGTCAACAATTCTTTGATTGAAGGGTTTGGGTTTCCACTAGCTACACATCTTGGTTAAGAGCGATGCGAATTATGATCCCTGTATTTTCGTTCACCTGTGAGCCAGAGGGAATTGTAATAGGATGGAGCATACAGAGGTATCTCATCTTTGGCATCCTCAGCCTCAGGAGGTAACTTAGTTTTTCCTCCTAAGATTTTGTATTTGACTTTAGAAATGGAGGACGGATATTAGAGGAGGCAGGTTCATTTTTTGGAGTTTTTTAATTTTGACAGGAAGTTCAAATATCAACGGGATATAATATTAATAGTAAAAATTTTTATTCGTTTATGGTTGATTATGCAATTGAACTCCTGTATCAGTCAGACTGACGTAAAGCTTACTCATAAATATCATATTCTAATGCAATACCGGGGGAATTAATTAAAGCTTTATAAATTGGAGAGGTAAGGCGTAATATGTCCTGATAGCTTTAGTCATCCAATTACTGGCCGTCCCATATTCAGCTTTGTAAATCAAGTATGGAGCCATTTTGATTTTCTGGTAAGTTGGTAGGATATAACGTTAACCAGTGAGCCAGTTTCAATTATTTCCAAGGTTTTAACCTTATGAACGACAACCTCTACTCAAATTACCGGATAGGGCTGAACTGAGAATTAATGACTAGTAAACTTTCATGTGGAGCTGTAGTAAAGCAAGGTGTGATTTTTATCACGGCCATGCTCGAGGCTGTTTGATGCTTTTAAAGGTTTTATCTGCCAACGCTTGGCTTTCCATAGAGGAACTGACCTCCAAAATTTGTTTTAGTAGCTGAACAACATGAAAATAGTAAAGCTGAAGATCTTTATTTTCTTGGATAGAAAAGGATTCATTGACTTCTTCAGGCGCCACTAACACAAATCATGAAGCGTTGGGCATAGAATTAGAGCTAGTACAAGGGTCCTGAGGCACTTGATTGTCATTGGCATAAAAAACCTCCTGCCGTATACTGACTGATCTTTTTCCAATCTGCTTTAGAAAGATGCGACAAATGTCTACAGTATGGTTGTTTCTCTTGAAAAAAAGTGCAGGATAACTCAGGGTTAGGCGACTTGGTGGGTTGACTGCTAACACCTGTGGATGAGGCTTATTATTAAGATGAGGGGGGCCAATGGGTTTGAGTAGATTTTCTGGAATCTCCATAATGACTTCTTTGATATGGAGGAGAGACTTCCAGTTAGACTTCACCGCTTTAAGATAAAGTTGAATGTTAGGCATATTTTTAAATACCAAAAATTAAGCAGTGATAGTATCATCTAAAAATAGACGTTTTCTAGCGACCAACGTTTGAGCCTCAAGGTAAAAAAGGTGAGTGAATACAGTGACAGTTTCTCTCCAATTAAAGCATATGCCCATGAAAGTTTGCTTTTTGTTAGATAAAGCTAGGTCGCTTACAAATTCCCAAAGTAAGGCAGTATAGCATCTTCCCAAGTCCAGCAATGCATAAGATGAGGTACCATAATGTCTTGATCTGCACGTCTAAGACTGTTAGTTAGGCGCTTGTCACAATTCTAATATGACTGGATGATAAGCCTAAGTCATTATGGCAGAATGGGTAGAATCCTTTAATCATGATTAAAAGTTACAATTATTTGAGCGTTTAAGTATTATTATTTCTCGGCGTTTGATCTTGATTCTGCCGAGTTGGTTTTGCACAGGGTATGAGCCACTGAGCAACCAAATTGTAAAACATGAGGATTGCCAATTTATAATAATACTCATTAAAATATGTGTAAAGCTATCACCCCTTATTTTGACCTTTATTTTCAATATAAATTGCAGACTTATCTGCACGATCTCCCTTCTTCTAAGAACCTCTAAACCTATAACTTCCATCAGACTCTTTATACCTAGGTTCCCTAGCTGGATGTGTCCTCGGCTTGGTACTCTTCTATTCTGCTTCCCTTTTCAACTTACTCTCATTTGTATCAAATCTCGGCATAAATCCTCTTGATTCTCCAGATGCCTCATTTTGAAGTGCTTAAATTACCATTACCGGTTCAATTACAGCGGATTATATACATTCCGCCATATTAGTTTAGAGCTTATTGTTCAGTCATATCGGAATTGTGACATTACCCCCTCCTTGACTGGATGATAGGTTTTTACTGTTTGTATGCTCAAAGAGACTTTGCATGGACTCAGTTGATAACCTGACCCCCAGCGGGTTCCTTAATTGTGTAGACATCCATGCCAGTCTTCTCAATAATCTTGAATGGGCCAACCCAAATGTCAGAGAGCTTATTTTTTGTCCAAACCATGCTGGTCATGGAATAAAATATAATCCCCTACAGCAAACAACAGAAGTCTGCTCCGGCGCTTCTGGTGGCCACCTGGTCACGAATTTTTTAGCCAAACTGGTGGAGTAGGCTTCAGTTTGCAACTTGATCAATGTATCCGTGAGTTGCTTCAGATATCGCTGAGTATTCACACCACCAGTGTCCTCTACACACGAATATAGAAAGGCCAGCAGAGCTGGATGTTGACCATACAGTGGTTGAAATAGGCTCTTACCAGTGGACAAATTATAACTAATATTGTATGCAAATACAGCTGTGAGTAGAAGGGCGCTCCATTCCAGGGTCAATCATTTACAAATTATGGAGGATGTTCACTAAGGTTTCATTAACCTACTCCACCATTCCATTAGACTCCAGATGATATGAGGTGATTAAAACTCCACGGATTGCCATCAACTTGTTCAACTTTGGCAGAATGTGCAAAGTGAAATAGGTTCCATTGTCCGTTAAAAATGAATTGTGGGCAGCCGTGTCACTGTACAACACACTCCATGATGAATTTGGCAGTAGTGACCACGCCCAGTTTTGATGGCCCTGGCCTTTACCCATCAGGTCAGATAATCTATAGCGATGATAATATATTTGGATTGATTGGTACTAGTTGGCAGAGGTCCTACTACATCAATAGAAACGGTGTGCCAGGAGAACTGGGGTTTGACCAGCTGGTATGTGGTTCTCTTGTGGAATGGTTTTTCCACTTGACACTGATGACAACAAATAATCGTTTCTAATACGTCATAATGCATGCTCTCCCAGTAGTATTGTGGTTGCAACATCTCCAGTGTTTTCCACAATCCTCCGTGACCTACAGCCTGATGAGCATCCATAATTATTGCAGGTCAGGCTGAAAGCTTAGGGAAACTCAATGTTGTGTCGCCAATCTGCTTATATAGTTCTCCCCCATGTAGAAAGGTATCCGCCCTGAGTCTGTCTAGGACCTTGATCACATGCGGCAGCTCATCCTGGTATTTATTTACCACCATCTTCTAGTACATTATGTTGGCTAGATCCACTGTGATTGCGACTGTTGGCAGCCTAGAGAGACAATCCGCATTTTGATTTTTCGCTCCTGGTCAGCGCAAAATCTCAAAATCATATGCTTTCAGCTTCAACGCCCAATGTGCGAGCTGTCACTCTGGTTCATGAAGATTCTGTAGCCAGCGCAAGGAAGCGTGATCCATCACTACTTGAGATCACCCCATGCAGATATACTTGAAACTGTTTATAAGCATAAATTACCGCTAAACATTCTCGCTCAGTAATGGTGTAGTTCTGTTTGTGACAGTTCAAACTTTGACTACAGAAGGCAACAAAATGCTCCATGCCATCATCGTCCTTCTGAGCTAATATTGCCCCTATAACGGAGAGTGAGGCATCCATTTGCACTATAATGGCTTATCAAAGTTGGGGTATTGCAAAATGGGTGTGCTTGCTAATGTGGTACGCAATACATCAAAAACGTTCTGGCATCATTCCTTCCAATTGAAAGAAGCGTTTTTCTTAAATAGCTCAAAAAGTGGGGCCCCAATATAGCTGAAATTGGGAATGAACCATCAGTAATACCCAAACATTCCCAGAAACACTTGAATGTCCCGCTTATTCACTGGGCGAGTCATCTTGCTTATCGCTTCCACTTTAGCCAGCTGCAGTTTAAGCCCATGTGAATCCATGACAAACCCAAGGTATTCTAATTTCTCTTTAAAGAAATGGCGCTTTTGAGGCTTAATTTTGATATTAATGGCGGCGAGGCGCTGAAACACTTGCTCCAAGTGGTCTAGGTGCTCTGTAAATGTCCGCGAAAAGGCATTGATGTCATCAAGGTAAACTAAGATGCAGGACAGCTTTTAATCACCTAAAATTGTATCCATGGCACGCTGGAATGTAGCCGGAGCGTTACACAACCCTTGTGGCATGTGCATCAGCTGGAACAATCCTCTTGAGGTGATGATCGCACATTTCTCCCATTTCATTAATGGCAATTCGATCTGCCAATACCCTGAGATCAGATCCATGGCGGAAAATAGTTCTCTCCACCCAATTGGTCTAATGCATCATTAATCTGCGGAAGAGGGTAATTAATCTCTTTTTTGTTATGTTGTTGAGTTTATGATAGTCAATAAACACTTGTTTCATGCCATCCTTCTTTTTAATGATGAGCACAGGTGATGCCCACAGACTGTTTGATGGCTCTAGCATTCCTTGCTCAAAAAGTTTATCTACTTCATTGAAGAAAACCTCTTCCGCTGCTTTTATATGTCTAATAGGTCGTGAATGAATGGGAGGGTGATCCCCTTTGTCTATCCAATGTACCACCCCTTGAGCGCACCCCAGGTCATGATCATCATTAGCGAAGATATCCTGATACTTTTTCAAACAAGGCCATAGCCTTATCTTGTTATTCCGTCAATAATCCCATGAGCGCTTCCCATGGTACTACAGTCAGTATGCTGAACAAGGAGTGAGCCAGTAGTCTGAGATCTTCCCATGAGCCAAAGTCACAAATATGACAAACTTCCCTGATAGGGATGAAGTGTAGGTAAGCCACCACTTGGTGCCGCCTGATTGTTATTGTCTCCTAATGTAGGTTCGCGAACAGCACCTTCACCTCCCCATTCCCAGGAAACAATAACCCTGGAGCCACGTGTGGTTTGAGCTAAAAGTGTTGATGAGGCGCCAGGATTTCTCCATAAGCCCCTTAGGGACTTCGATTTCAAGCTCAGTCCCTATTATGCCCTAGTGTCCAGATGGTAAGCTTAAAGGGCGCGTAGCTTGAAGCAGGATTCCCATATGCCCATATATCTGTTTGGGGAGGATCTTGGTCCACTGACTCAGTCACTGGTAGTGAATAGGGATTACTCCATCACTGTATGCTAGATTGATCTTACCGGAGTGGACTAAATCCGTTGGGATTCCACCAGAGGAACGTATACTGGAATTTGTTGACCAAATATGGTAAGGGTTTCTTCCGCCATATCTATCACAATGCCAAATTTCCTCATGAAAGCTGCGCCAATTAATATATCATAGTGGTTATTTGGCAAAACCACCGCTGGAGCAGACACCTGTACTGACCCAATTGTAGAGGCAACACACTATATGCTCCTTCCAACACAGTTCTGTGCATTCCCGTGGTCCCATATACTATGTGATGGTCCACATCCATTTTCAACATAAGTTTAGCCACCAACCGAGTGGAGACTATGTTCACAGTTGCTCCTATGTCTATGATAGCGCGGATTTTTGTGTTTTGAACGAATATGTCACAATAAGTATATTCTGAGTAAGAAGAATCATTAGTGTGTATTGATTGTACATTCAAGGGCTTTGTGCTACTCAAAAAAGAAGAAATGCCCTTGCCAACTTGAGGATACTCACTAGCAATTTTCTCCACTGGAATGGCTACGGTAACCCCTACTAAAGAAGTGACGTTCAGTGAAGGATCCGGTTTGCTGATGCCAGTCTGTTCCAGTATTTGACACATATGGCTTCTTCACATCCTGGCGAAGCTCGGCCTGATGGAATGAGCCTTTACTCATGGAAGCAGAAGCAGGGGTAACCAATGAAAGCTGCTGGTATAACACATCATCCAATTGAGGGTTGATTTCTACCCAAAAAGATGTTTGGGGATTATTGAGGACAAATGATTTGGACTTAGCGGAGCTAGAGTGTCCCATCTCTACTCTGCTCAAGCTTTTCCCTGCTCAATTATCCTAGTTGGCATTGCATACACATGTGGTTGACTAGGGTAATTGGCCGCATAATGCCCTCTTTTTCCACACTGGAAGCAAGTGTCTATAAAAGGTGTGCATCTATAGTATGGGGTGGAAGACCCAAGCCAATAATTGCCAGTAAGGTTCCAAGGTCATGGATGAACTGGGGAGGCATACCTGGGCCGGAAAGGGTATATTGGCTCATGTGAGGGATGACTACATTCCAGTAGCTGATAACCCAGTCGCTGCATCCTATATCATGCAAGGGTTGGAGCGGGGGCAACAGCAATTATTCGGGCTATGTTGGGGGCGCTGTTCATGGCAAAGAGCTGCCATAAGGCGTTCATGATCTGAATAAGTCTGGTATCCCCATCCAACACATGGGACATAGCATTATATAATTCTCAATATGGTTTGACAGCTGCCATCATTGCTATACTTACATCTTCAGTGGTTAAGGTATTGGCCCCAAGAAGAACGTGTGCTTCCGCCAAAAACTGCTCAGCAAATCCTGACAGAGTTTCGTTTTGGTCAAAATGTATAGTCATAAAATCGGCTTTTTGTTGACACATCTTGGTAGAGCCCCAGAACAGCTGAATGCTAATTGCTTTTACTTGTGCATAAGATACAATGTGTTGGGAAGATACCATGTCACCTGATCAGCACTTTCCACATCCAAATTTGGACAGCAACAATTTCGCTTTTCATCGACCTGTAGCTCCTTCCACAGCAAATTCAAACCGCTTAAAGTAACCATGTAGGTTCCCATCATGACTGAAAGGAGGTAAATTCTCAATATGAATGAATTCGCTTTGCTCTGGATTTCTGCCACAAAGGGTAGGCGAACTGTTGTCAGAGCGACTATGGGAACCATTCCTTGATGCGTTATAACACAGCTGGCTGCATGGACTTGAACCCATCAAAAAGGAATTGGGAGAGGTGGTGTCACATGTGGGGTTTACTGTACTGCCTGATGGATATCCATTTGTTGATCCATAACATTTTTCCCCCAAGTTGCCACTAACTACCCCATTTCCCCACTCCAGTATGCTCTGCTTCTATTTATTATCAACTGTTTCAGCATTTCATATTGTTGTTGCAATTTCTGGCGGACTCCCCTTTCCTTGTTCAGTTGCTGTTCTACAGCTTGTATTAGTGAAAGAACTTCTTCAATTATATATCTGAAAGCAGGTTTGCTGTCAGAACGGAGGAGGACTTCTCATTGTAGAGTAATTGGCTTTC
This sequence comes from Massospora cicadina, assembly GCA_022478985.1. Lineage (NCBI taxonomy): Eukaryota > Fungi > Entomophthoromycota > Entomophthoromycetes > Entomophthorales > Entomophthoraceae > Massospora > Massospora cicadina. Next base: position 48,950 of record JAKSZP010013541.1, on the reverse strand, counting down.
TGGTTGTTTTTAAACTATAGTTGCTTAGTGGGCCCCCTGTAGTGAGCACCACTATTAATTTTTGCCGTTTGAGCTCAATTCTGCCAAGTTGGTTTTGCACAGGGTATGAGCCACTGAGCAACCAAATTGTACAATATGAGGATCGCCGATTTATAATAATACTTAATAAAATATGTATAAAGCTATCACCCCTTATTTTGACCTTTATTTTAATATAAATTGCAGAATTATCTGCGCGATGTCCCTTCTTCTAAAAGCCTCTAAACCTTTAACTTCCATCAGACTCTTTATACCTAGGTTCCCCAGCTGGATGTGTCCTCGCTTGGTACTTTTCTATTCTGCTTCCCCTTTCAACTTACTCTCATTTGTATCGAACCTTAGCATAAATCCTCTTGATTCGCTGAATGCCTCATTTCAAAGCGCTTAAATTACCAGTACCGGTTCAATTTTAGAGAATTCCAAACATTCGCCATATTGACCTAGAGCTTATTGTCCAGTCATATTGGAATCGTGACAAGTATGAAGCGATATTAGGTTAGAAAAGGATATTGGATTGCCTCCAAATCAGGCAATTTTCTGATGTCAATGAACAACTAATAAGTGATGTTGACATATGATACCTATTGAGTGGAACACCTCAACTAGGGTAATTGTGAATTTTATAAATGAAATTTGCTGAAACCAGTGAAAATAAGGCGGAACAAATAGTATAAGCAAAGGGATCAGTATCAACCAAGGTCGCTGAGATATCAGTGATACAAGAAGTTTATAAAAAGAAGGTTGTTAGTAGAAGAGAGCGAGCAGACAAGCGAGGATCCTCTGAAAAGTATTAAATTAAATAAAGAAGTGTCATCTGGCAATTACTCCATATTTATTAAAAGTTTATACCGTTTTTATAGGGAGGACAATTTTCATAATGTCAGTCCAATTGCTCAGTGGGCGTAACCCTGTGCAGAAAACCATTAGCGTATCTCTGATATACCATAAAAATTATAACGGTGGTGCTCACTACAGGGGTCCATTAATCAATTACACAGAAATAATTCTCCAGTTGCTGGCCATGGCGCATCAGGCTTGCTTTGACAGGGGATCTTCACGACAGGCTACACCAATTGAATATGTGGAACTCGAACTTGCTTTGGACGCTGTGCTCAAAAGGCAGGATGAGCTTCTTTAGACGGTTTAAGTAATAAGCTGCCTTCGTTTGACCACAATGGAAATCTTTATGGGTTTTTTAAGAGAATTGAATTTATATTGGAAGGAGTCATAAACTGGCAGAAAGAAAAACTGTTAATATTCACCTTGGATGTTGGAAGTGCTGACCAAGTCACTTGTTAACTTCCAAACAGTTCTGTTACATACCAAGAAATGAAGGGTACTGTGCTGTGGCTGTTTGGGGGTACCTTGAAGATGCCACAGTGGAAGGCTGAGTTCTTGACCATTGGGTTTTAGCGCTATGAGACCCTCATCCCATTTGCTTATCAATTTATGGCGAAAGCCCACATGTTAATTGGGGCAGGGATTTTATCCAAATCTTACATGTGCATTGTGATGACCTCTGCCATGAAGCATATTACAAGCTGTACAACTTCATGACCCTGATTGTCAGAAAATCGACTTTGGGCTCTGCTAGTTGGCAGGCTAACCAGTATGAAGACTGGTCAGCCCTTGCCATTTTACCTTAGGCGTGGGGCTAGCAGCGCTAGCTAACCCCTGGCATGTCACCCGCGCCATTTTGGTGATCCCCTTTAACCTAAACTCCAACCAACGAAATAAATAATAAGCTTATAACAAAAGGCAGAATAGGCAACGCGCTTCACACATCTATTGGGATACCAGCCAAAGGAAGCTATTGGCGGTTAGTAGGTCTAATAACACGAAAACCTTACCCATGACATAACCAGAAAAATTTGAGTCCCAATTCAGAGGTTGAAAAACTTTCTTTGATGGAGTCAACCCTGTTCAGGTTTCATGTCATTTCTTTCTTTCGTTTCTTTCTTTTGGTAATGCCTGTCCCCTGGTCAGCTTGCCTCAGTTAAATAAAATAGAATAGGCAAAGGGAGATATTTATTGAAAGGGAAGCGCCAGGTATTTATACTATTAACAAAAGGGCTACTGCACCCACCACCGACTTATTGGCTCTTTCACAAGTTCTTCTAGACAACCACTTCTCTTCTTCTTCTTCATCTACTTTATTCTCTTCCCTGGCATTGACCCTCTTGCTCCATCCTTCCCAATGTCCAAATTAGTTTTGGTTTATTCTTAGCCTTAAGTCGCCAGTGAACCATATAAATAATTAATCCAAATAAACATTGAATTTGTATTCGACCTTCAAGTTGATATAAATGCACCGGAAAAAGCTTCAGTCACTTGCTTAACTCAGAATATCTTGGCATCTCGCCAACATCTATTCTCCTATTATCTTAATAAAAATGAGGCACCGGAAACAACCTAAACTGCCTCAAACTCATAATTGTTGGATCTGCCAACATTGGATTATCAGTACAGGCAGTGAATGTCTGAAGCAATTACATTGGTTTCCACCAGAAATCCCACTATGGACCATGAATGGCCATTGAAGTTGACCGCTGATTCTGCTGACTAATTGGATCATCCTTGGCTATTAGTCGCTGGTGATCCTTATACTAAATTTGGGGCCACTGATTGGCCCCACTCGAACCTAAATACCAAACTTGGCGGAATACTAATTTTGGCTCAACCTAAATTAAGGAGCAACTAACCAGCAATCAAACCAATTAACATGGAATTCAGTCAATAAACCATTCTGCCAGGATTGGTTATATCATTCCAAATAACGCTAAATTATTGGAGGATTCCATCTGGTTAAAATCACAACACTGATGTTGGATGATGATGTACCTCTGCTCAAAATTGTTCAGTTGTTGAGCCACCTAGCCATAACCTTCCCTCCACCCAATACAGAGCGGAACCCTTTAGCCACTGTTGACAGCCCATATAATTTGTTGAAAAACATCTGTCTATTTCTGATTCTGCTGAGTTACCTTCAGCAGTTCAACGTCCGCTCCATACCTGCTTATCATCAATGGCCCAACTACTGACCTGGGCCTAATTACGCTGACCATCAGCAGTCATCCTATTGATTTGGCCCTATTTAAGCCAATTGCCTTCAGTCCAACTTTCCGTGTGGGTCAACTTACAATAATCAAGGAAACAGGCCCTACAGGGTAAATTGTTTCAAATGCGGTCGCCCTAGGCACCTGGAACAAGGCTGCCCCAATTGATGGCTCCATTACATACAGCAGGATCAATGCTGCCAGGGAAAAGTCAGAGCGGAGTAGAGATGGGACTCTCTACCTCTACTATCCCAAATTCAAACGTCTCACCTGAATCTACTTCAGTATATGCAGCGGAAGTCCCCAGTATGATGATACATTCCTATATTAGCAGCGGTTGGGAGTAAATGTACTAACCCAATCACAAGTCAAGGACACAGCATACAAAGGAACTATGGAGCCCTTGAAGCCTTACGCCTGTCAAATGTTTGAACAAAGTTCTCTAGACAAACTGGAACCACTAGCAGATGTGCTTTCCCTGAGAGGATTAGACGTTGCCTTACCAATGGATGCTATTATTAAAGGGTACCTTAAAGTTGGTGTAGGTATTATGAGCTTCCTTGGAAAAACAATCCTTTGAATGTCCATATAGTAAACAATCAACATTCATCTTACTTAGAGTGTACCAACTGTTACATTGTTATAGCAAAAACCTGAGTTTACGCTATAATAGATATGGGCGCTCCAGTCAACATAGTTTCCACTAAGTTAATAGTGAATTTAACATTGAAGCCTGATGTGGAACATCAAATGGTGTATGGGACCGCTGGAACAGAAAACACGGTCTCTGAGGGAGCTTAAAGTGTGCTCCCCTTGAGGTTTAAATCAATTGTTGTTGTAGCTCCAGTGGTAATGTTACTAAACAGCAATTATGACCTGTTGATTAAAACCACATTTATGTGACACTATGTTGTTGTGTTGATATGATGGAGGAGACCTTTAAAATTTTGGGGCAATGTATCCCAATTTATTTTACCTCCAGTAGAGTGCCAAAGGACTCGGTGCACATGGGACATATCAACCTTTTCTATGGTGAAGGGGTGAATTCAGTTCACTAACATTGACTTAAGATCAAGTCCCGGGATCTTCCCCAACATATATATGAATATAAAGGGCTACCGCTTAGAGCCGCTGGTCCTATATCCATTCCCTCCAGACACCAAGTAGTAAACACTGAGTTAGAGGTGGAAGTGCCTGATGGGCTTTATGGTGAGGTCACTGGGCCCTATCAGCAATCATGGCTTGAGCCCCATGTAGCTTTAGGCATTATACTCCTTGGGCATGGGGAGATCAATGTATTGTTAGAGAATCTCCAGAACAAACCAACATGAATCCGCCAACACCAAATAGTGGCATAGTTTAAATTTGACCCCAGTTGAGGAAGTCCTCCAGGTTCACGTGTTCAGGTCTCTAGATGAATTTGGTCTACCTGTCAAATTTCAGCTCGGCGTAATGATGGTGGTACCACGTAAACTTAATGTGGTTATCATAAAAGCAGAAAGATCATCTATCAATTTATCTCAAAATACAAGGTGATCTCTGCCATTGACAACCATGATTTAGGGTGCGCATAGGGATTTGTACATTAACTGGACATGGGTGATCATCCCCCATCAGGTCCTGGCCGATCTTTCATTATAGAGCAGCAGAAGAAGTTATCACTGAGGAAATTGATGAGCTCCTGGAGCAAGGAATGCTCAAAACCGTCTAAGAGTCCATGGGCCTCACCCATCCTAATTGTCAAAAAGAAGGATGGTACCAACTGGGTAGTGATAGACTACCGTAAGCTCAACAGCCTTACAAAAAAGGACTCATACTCCTTGCCATGAATTGGTGATGCTTTGAACCGGTTGGGTGGAGCTCATTACTTCTTGTGATGGATCTAATATTTGGCTATTGGCAGATTGAGTTACCTGCAACAGAACAGGAGAAATGCGCCATTTTCATGTCTAAAGGGCTTTTTCAACTGACCTGGATGCCACAAGGGCTTTGTAATGCCCTTGCTACATTCCATTGGTGATGGACACTATCCATAGCAACTTGAAGCTGTAATGCATTCTTGTATACCTTAACAATATCAACATATTCTCCCGAATGTTTTCCGAGCACCTTACCCATTTGGAGGAGATATTCCGCCAGTTGGCTGAGGCTAACATCAAGATCAAGCCCCAGAAATGCCACTTTTTCAAGGATCAGCTGAAGTAACTTAGGTTTATGGTAGACGTGACAGGGCTGCGGCCCCAACCAGCCAAGGTGGAGGCTATCTGGAAGATGACCACACCAAACAGTAAGTGTAATATACAAGTTTTTTTAGGTATGGTCAGCTACTACCGCCACTTTATAACCAACTTTAGTTGTATTGGAGGTTTGCTGTCTTAGTTATTACATAAGGATGCTGCATTTGAATGGATGGAACTTTGACAATGCTCCTTCAATACACTTTGGATGGCGCTAAGCAATGCACCAGTGCTGCGTTATTCCAATTTCAATAAAGTGTTTATTGTCCAGACGGATGCATCTCTTTCCACCAACAGGGTGGTTCTAACACAAAAAGCTGATGAGGGGGAGGAGCACCCCAGTGCATACTGCAGTCAAAGCCTGAACTGCCATGAACATAATTATATCATGACTGAGTAAGAGTGCTTAGCGGTGATCTATGCATATAGGAAATTTAGAGTATACTTGCATGGAGTGAAGTTCAAAGTCATAACGTATCACGCTCTGTTATGCTGGTTGCAGAATATCAAGGAGCCTGAAGGGCGGCTAGCTCAATGGGCTCCCAAACTGCAGGCTTATAAATTTCGAAATCCTTCACCAACCTGGAGCCAAACACCAGAATGCAGATTGCTTATCAAGATTGCTTCAATTGTAGTTATGGCGGATCTTAGCGATGTGATGTTCAACAAAATGCTCAGCAGCAAGTACAACAATGAACTGCCTCAAGTCATAAAAGCGTGAAAGAAATGCGGCAAATACTTCCAATGGAATGTTGAGTTGTACAATCAGATTGGCGATTCTATGGTGAACTTCCCTTGAAACTCAGCACGAGATAGTATTATCATGAGCGCACATAAGGCAGTTGGACATGGTGGCATGTGTAAGACATTAAAACGTTGCGCCCTTGGTTTATTGAAATCATGAACTTTGACATGCTTGAAACATTTCCTGCTGCCAACAGTGCCAAGTGGAATGCCGTTCCACCTGAAGACTTCGTACCAGTTAGTGAAACCTCACTTTTTATGGCATACGGTTTCTATTGATGTGATGAGGCCTCTGCCAATGGGTGCTAACCGTTCCAAGTACATTCTGGTGACAATTGACCACTTGACCAGGTGGGTTGAAGCCAGGGCAATAAGGGATTTGGGGGCAGTCACGGTGTCTAAGTTTGTTATGGAATGTATCATTTAATGACATGGCTGTTCTCAGTTCATTCTTACTGATGTTGGAACCAACTTTACCTCGAACTTTTTCCCCAAACTGTATGAGCTTATGGGCATCCACGGGGTTCTGATGACTCCATATCACCCCGAGTCCAATGGAATGGTAAAGTGAGTTAATGGAACTTTGGTGAACATACTTCTTAAGTTGGTAACGAATTGACCTTCTGATTGGAGCTCTCACCTTTCCACCACCGTTTTGCTTATAACATCAGCTACAGTTCTTTCACGAGAAAAAACACTTCAACTATTATATGGACAATACCCTTCTCTTCTGGTGCTGCTCTGTGCCTGCATAGAAGATACTGGTGGATTGGAATCCCAACGTTATTTGAATATACTAGCCGACATGTTAATCAAGCTGCAAACTGAAGTTTACTCAACCAGCTTATCCAAGAAGATAAATATTCAGGCTTTTGAGCAGGTACAGTGTAGCGGCCTAGCACAGTTCAAATATGGGGATATGGTTCTATTACATGATCAAAATGGGTTCAGGATGAAACATAAATTGGCCAGAATATGGATTAGTCTTTAAAAGTTATTGGACAAACAGGTGTTGACGCCTATACCACCAAGGATCCCATGAGCAGTCATATTATAAACCAAGTGCATGTGAAGTTCCTCCGGACATAAAAGCAATAGGAGCCTTATTGTCCAGTCAATGGGGGGTAATGTTTTTTTTAGTACTAGATGGTTGGGGGGTAATGTTGCAATTCCAATATAACTGGACGATAAGACCTAAGTCATCACTGCGGCATTTGGTAGAATCCGCCAATCATGATTCTGAGTTATGATATTTTGAGCGCCTTATTATGAGGCGATATTAGGTTGGAAAGGATATTTTGGAATGCCTTCAAATCAGGAAATAAGGTGATGTTAACAAACGATGAATAATGAGATGTCTTTGTATGACGAATATTGTGTGGATTGCCTCAAACTAGTGCAATTATGAATTTAATAAATGAACTCTGTGGAAATAATGTGAATATGGCAGAACGAATATTCTAAGCAAAGGGTCAGTATCAACTGAGGTTGCTGAGATATCAGTGATATAAGAAGTTTGAAAGAAGAAGGTTGTTAGTAGATGAGCGCGAGCAGATTAGCTAGGATCCGCTAAAAAAATTAAATTAGATAAAGAAGTGTCATTGGGGCAATTGATCCATATTTATTAAAATTTTATACCATTTTTTAAGGATGACAATCTTAATATCGTCAGTCCTATTTCTCAGTGGGCATAACCCTGTGCAGAAAACCCTTGGCGTATCTCCGATATACTGCTAAAATTATAACAGTGCTTGAGCTGTTGGGTGTCAATGGCTTCTTCCATAGCACTTTTGTAACAAAATAGGAAATATAAGATGCTCCCTTCACCTGGGACTTACTTCTCTTTAAATGATGGTTTAAACGTGCACTAAGGGGGGGGGGGGGGGGTTAGTGATCAAAAAACGTGAATTGACACCAAGGTGCATTTTCAACTGAAGAGGACCTGCTACCGCTGGGAGATACATGAGAATGGAGAGCGTCCATCTGATTTTATAAATCTTTGATATCTTTAATTATTGAATCTACCCAATTATGAGTGGCACAAAGGGCCAATTTGGTGGCAACAAGCGGGGTTAACTGCTGAATTTTACTTTTTAGATCTGTAGTTGCATCCCAGAATTTGTGTTGGAGTTGCTCTTTGGTGAATGTCCTTTGTTCAATCCCACGTATCACAACGGGTAATTTTGCCACAAAGTTAAGGCGTTCCTGATCCAGTGAGGGATCTAATGCCAGATTGTCATTTCTCATTGTATAATAGTTGCACCATAAACTCAGGATAACCTGGCAGGGAGCACCAGTTTGTTGGGACTAAGGTGTTTTAGATCACTTGTCCCGTTTAATTTAGGCCAAAAAACCTGAAGTTCCTGGGTGCTGGATTGTAAGTATTTTTGCTTTCCTTGGCTGGAAGTCTTTTCTTATGTCAAAGATCCTGGAGTCATAGATCTTAACTATTAGTTTGTCTCTAAAAGTAACTTTAGTAGACCAATTTAACTTAGATGCCAAAAAGTGTAAAGTTTCTTGCTTAGTATCATAATTATATGGGAGTTTTCTTGGTCAATCTCTATGCTTACCAAACTAAGATCTATTTTCATTTTAATTGGGTATTTGACAGCATGTTGTTCATTTTAGTTGAATATAATTTGCTTGCTTCATGGATTGTTTAAACCTCAAGATTAGGATGCTTTGGGGGAGTGATAGTCAATCGCATAAATCAGGGTTGATCCTCAATGTTGGAAAGCTGTGATTTTAGTTGGGGATTATCCCTTATAAATGTTTGGCCTATTTTACAGATCAGGATCGATTCCCTTCAGCCAACACATCTGAATCTCTGCTTTGAGTAGGAATCCCAACTGGACTTTTACACATAAACAGCAGGTTGCAATCCCTAAAAGGTTAACTCACAAGTTGCTTATCACAGGCGTCATCAATTGCCTATTAACTCATAAAGCCCTTAGTCAATTGGTATTGAAACCCAATTGACTCCTGTAAGTTGATTAAGTTATCAATATAATTATTGTCAAACTAATCATTCGTTTATTGTCAGGGATCATCCAAACAATGCATCAGCAATATTGCGGATCAAAACCCAACGTACAACTAAATATTTACAAGGAATATTTCTCTGAGCAAAAGTTATTGTATGAAATTGATAACTCCCACATCCACTAGTGAGGTTCATCCTCTAGTGTACAAGCATATTTAGATATAATCGATTAAGCTGGGTAATGTGATCATATCAAACCCCCAACTGGCCCTTGGCTCCAGCTATCAATCTGGACTGAGTCATGCATCCTTTAAGCACTAAAAAAAGAAATATATCAAATCTCTGCCTTTACCCAGGTCTGTGATCTAGAGCATACCTTTATGAGAAATAGGTAGCTGCAGCTTCTCACTTCCTCCCATGTTTCTTTCCCAAAATACTTCCAAACCCACCCTAGTTTCTAGATATGTAGATTTTTTCAAAGAAAAGATTATAAAAATCTGTGAAGTTCTTAACCCTTGAAAAATGCAACAACAGGGGCCCATGCCTCATCCCCAGAAGGTGGCTCAATCATAATCTAACCTGAAAAATAAAGTTCTTCAAGTAAGGCATATGTGGTCAAGAAGTTGAAGGGAAAAGGTCAAAGTTAGTACTAACCCAGTACCAAATTTCAAAATCATCAAAAATGAGTTTAGCCATTTGGAACTCATCGAAATGACCCAGGAATACCGGGGGAACTTTAGCCAATTTTGTTGCTATGAGGAATCAATTAAGTCAATTATTCCTATTAGGTTGTTTTATAAGTTTGGTTCAACCCCGTTGATCATAGTATATGATGTCAGCAGCCATTACCTATTATATGAAATACAGCCTAATACCTCTTCCTCCCCACCACAACCTAAAAGCCATCATCCTGCTGATGGTAGAGTTTTGATTTATTGATTTCCATTTCTCATAGTAAATTCTATCCTAAAAACTTTCAGTTTGCTACTTTACTATTAAATTTTTACCTAATTGTTTGTGGTTCTTGTCACTTACAGGCTAGATCTATAAAGGTCTCATGAAGTTCTTCCAATTAAAGCACCCCCTGAATGATAAGTAATCTCACCCCCTACCACTATATCAATACTGATGAGGCGTAGCTGATTGACTGAGCCTGTTGTTGTGGCTGCTTTAGCACTCACATCTAATGTACAGTTTTCTCTTGGAATGCACTCATACTAACAGGAAGCTCAAATTTAAGCTTTATATCAATTAAATAGAGATCAATCATGGCTATTTTGATGAATAGACTTCTAGAAAGTACTAGGACTAGTTGCCAATATTATCAAGTTCCAAAAACTTGTGGATGAGATTGCCACAACTTTTATATATGTTAATGGAAGGTTACCCAAAATCATGTCAAATGCTGCAAGTAAAAAAAAATTAATGATATCTTATGGCAACTGATGTTGTTTGAATCAGGGTTTTCATGTGCTTGAAGGTTTTAATTCGCCCCTGATTTCAACAATATGGCAGTAGTAGTATTATATCAACTGCTGGGATAAAATTAATAAGGTGTTTTTCACCATTAAATAAAATGCTAACACTTATAAGCTATAGTAAAAGTTAGGTTTTATCAGTCTTTTTTATTAAGTGGCGGAGAGGGGATTAAAAGCGACCCTCTTCCAACATCACTGCTTAGTATTCTAATTAACTTGGGGCTCATACTGAGATAAGCATAAATCTGATATTATCTTTGAGCCTAATTAGAAAATATGGGTTGTTGACCTATCAGAGCTTTCAAACTCACTTCACTTTGCTGAAACAGCTGATGGAGGGTCAATTGTAGGCAAGACAAACCTGTGAGGTAACGATCTGATACACTTTAGACAATCACTTTAAGAGAAAATAGTTGCACCTTGGGGAACACTATAAAAATATAAAAGGAAGTGGTCCCCGCTTAGGTGTTTAGATTGAACTAGCAGTGGGCCGGGGAGGAACCTCTGATGGACTCCCCAGATTTTGGCATATATTTGGTGCAATTCACTTACCCAAAATCATAATTTTCCTGAGATGTATTAGTAAAAGTGTTATCCTGATTCGAGGGATTCCACCAGGAATTGACCAGGGTCTATTGGCCAATTTTATCTGTATTAGAAATCAAAACATTATCATTACCAGCACGGATAGGTAATTGTCCAACTAGCACCAAGTTAGAGTTGGTGCAGGGTAGACTCCCCCATCATTTGTACTATTTGCACCCAAAACATTCTTTTCTTTTAAGTGGACAGGCAATTAACCAACAGATGTTGATGACATCTATAGCTGAGCATTAAATTTCCACAAGTCACCTATATACTTTAAGAAAATCTCTAATAAAGCACTTTTTACTGTAATTGTTGTATTTTACTCTGGTGTGGGGAAAAACTTGGCTTTGGGAATATAATTGATTTATTATTTGATTAATCACAATTTATATGATTACAAATAAATATTTAATTATATTTAGTAAGTTCTAAAGCCTGAAATAAAATTTTATGATGAGTTCATATGCGCATGGCATTATTTATTAATTATAAAAAATCAATAACCAAAATAATTTAAGTTGAAAAAAGCTGAAATTATTTATGACAGTGTCAACCTTGGAGATGAATTGCCAAATTGATGATGAAATTTCTTGAGAAGCAGCATTTCTATCAAAACCTGCATCTGATAATATGAAATTAATTTGATGGCATTGATTATGGTAACAACAAGAGGTTGAACCTTTGGATTATTACTTGACACAAATTGATGAGAAAGATCCTAGTGTGAGATACTAAGGAAGTTGCTTCTATGTCAAGTATTGTAAACTCTATAAATATTGTCTCAATTCCATAAATAAATCACTTTTCATTTGATATATCTTATTAATTTTAACTTATCAGCTGTTATAGCTTATATTAATGACTAAAGTCTCATCTACCATGTCAATCTTTGAAGCTTTATCTTTGGCAAACCCTGACTCAAGTGGCTCCCCTGGGCCACATTTCAAAAGACATTGCTAGATAATCTAGTAGTTTATTTATTTTATCGTTAAAGAATTAAATAATCCATTTCTGGCTCATGTTGCATTTCCTGTTGTCAAACAGGAAGCATTTTTATAATAAAGATAGTAAAATCCCCTGTAAACATGTTGTCAGACATTTGCCTCCCAGGCTTCAGAGTAAGATTTTGTGGGTAAAAGTTGGCCAAATAGAGGAAATGTCAGACATTTACAAGTCTGCGATTGAGGAGATTGATTTATATAGTAGTAACGATTTTGTTGGCCAAAATACCATGGCCAATTCTTGGTGGAATCTTGAAAATCGGGGTAACATGATTTTAATACTCATGGGCATTAAAGACATGATCAAGTAGTCAGATTACTCTGACCATGTGAGGGAACTCAGTGAGTCCATCAACAGTTTCTCCCCCCGCCACTTTTAATTCCCTTATACAACTAAGTGAGGGCCACCCCTTTTATAGGCGTTATTGAGGTCCCCCCAGGGTGAAATAATTTTATCAAACAGGGATTGTCTAATATTCATCAAATATTTACCTATGGGTACATCTGGCCAAACAATATCTCCTCATCTATTGTGCTGCTAAAGTAAAGCGAGTTTTCTAAGCTTAATAGGCTACTTTTCCATATTACCTAATTTGGACTAGTCTAAGCTATTATGAATGTCTCATTGAATTTACCTTGACCCTTAATCCAATTTAAATACAAAAGGGTCCAATATCAAGAGGATTCATTTTTTATTCCCTTATTGCTACTAGTAAATTACTTAAAGACCCAGTTTTTTGATATTATTAGTATTTGATTATTATTAACATAAGTGGTGTTCATACCTTAACTGTTGAAGTTTAGGCATAAACAAGAACCAGCGAGCTCTTATAAATCCTAAAATCCAACAAGTGGTGCTCACTACAGGTGCCACCAGTACAACACAATAAACTTCTTAAAAATGGAGCTTAATGGGGAAACTTCCCCTCACAACATCCCCGCTTCCACTGAGTCTAGGATCACTGCCTTAGAACTACATCTAGCTAGTGCCTTGCCTTGACTCAAAAAGATCAAACTGCCCCCCTCTCAAGGCCTTTATGGAGCCACTCCCATCATCCACAAACCCCCTTTTTAGGGTAAATTTACCCCAGATGAAGGAAGTGTTGCTTCGTTCCTCTTTATGTATGAAGTTTCTATGGAAGGGGCAACAGATCACCTTCAAACTAAGTACCTCCTTCCCTGCTTGAGTCTTGGCGCTCAATAAGTAATGGTTCCACACATGGCCACCCTCAGCACCTGGGCGGAGGTGAAAAAAGCACTCAATGATGAATTTGGCTCCCTAAATAGTTTAAACAGGACTTAATAGGCCTTTTTGCCTTAGCCTACAACATGGAAAAATTCATCACTACTTTTGCTGAACGCTTTTACTATAAAGCTAACCATTATTTCTTGCTAAAATGCTACCCTTTATAATGCTATCGCGGCTATCTTGGCTGGCTTGGCGTCTCATCTTTCCATGACAATGCATATCTCTTCCATAAAGCACTCCTTTAAAGATGTACGAGATATCAAGGAAGCTTTGTTAGAGGTGTTTGATATCTATAAACTTGATCCTATGCAAGGGTCTCAGAGCCAAGCCTCTACGCCGCCTAGTTTAGGCTCTAGTATGGCTGTTATCCTATGGAAACCTGCTCCTGTGGAGTTGCCAGCACAAACTGCTTCTTCTTACCACAAAGATAAGCAGATGGTAATGGCTGTGACAGGGCAGTGCTCCTCTTAGTCTTCAGCTCAAAAAGCTCAATTGGTTAAAAAGTTGTCCCTTTGCCTTGTCCATCCTCTTCTTCAGCACGGCCTTCCCAATTGGTTTTAAAGCCTGATTTACAGCCTAAAACCCTTTTTTGGGTACCAATCTCCACTACTACTAATGGGTTAAATGACCTGGACACAAAAGTTAAATTACCTGTTTCATCAAAGTACGCAGCCACTGCACGACCCAAAGCTGTTGAAGTTAAAGCATCCGTCTCAACAGTGCTACCTCCCTCAACATCTTATTCCGCTAAATCAAGTCTGATTCTATTCCCATGATGCAGCATAAGCCTCCTACTTTGAAGGTTGAAAATCGAGCTGTCATAATTGAAACGCCTCCCCCAAAAGTTAGTAAGATGGGGAAACAACCCCCATACCTATCCTGCCATAAAGAAAGCCCTGAACCTACTTCACCTCCTATGGGCTCCCTAAATTGCATTGATAACCCCTCTGATGATGAATCTGAAGGGGGTGGTGATGATGTGGGACATTATGTTCTAGGAGCCCCAATTGAAGTGGAGGTACTCAACTGATTAAACCTGGAGAGAGTGGATTGGGCTAGAATACCCCACCGAACATATCTTTATCAGGTGTTGAGAGGCCTGAAGGTTATTGATACTGCCAGTGACGCTGATCAGCTTATTGCCACAATGATCTGGCCGACTCAGAGTGTGTATACACTGCAGTCTATCATGGATAAATTGCCAGAAACTGCCAAACGCCTTGCTTCTACTCTCCAGCTAAAGGAGGTCCTCGCTATTCCCCCCAACTTGGGTGGAACTTTAACTAAAGTGGAGGTTGTTGTTAATTGGGTATGGGTTAAGGCTATTCTCAACACTGGGTCCCCTGTGAACGTTGCGTCATCCAAACTTATGAAAAAAATTTAAGTTGGCTCCTGACCTCGACTACACACAAGTTTCTGGAACTTTTGGGCTAAACAACACTCGCGCCATTGGGACTACTCATCTTTACCCATACAATTTGGGGAAACTTCTACTCTCAGCCCCCGCGGTAGCCTTGGCAAATAATACCAATATTTACTCATTGGTACCCAGTTCAATCTCAAATATGAAGGAGTTACTAACTTGAAGCAGGGTTATCTCTCCTTGATTAAATATGAGGTTCCTCTGATTTAGCAAATGAAGAGCTGAATAAAAAGGATCATGTCTGCACCGTTGAGCTTCCCTTTTTTGCTCTATCCCTACACTACACCACAGCCGGATGGCATAAAAAAATGTTGCCTCCATGAGTGGACGCCCTTGAGGGTATTCCTTTCTATGCCTCCAAAGAGGTAGTAATTATTGCGGGTGAACAACGGATAGTTAATACTAATATTACCTTACAAATCTCCCACAACTTCTTATTGCACCTACCAGCATTGATGGAGTTAGTCCTTTGGAGCCCAAAGTTTTGCCAGGCGTGATAGACCCTGCCTATCAACGACCTATCAACCTTCTGCTAGGAAAATCTCACCAAGAAAGATATGGGTGTAAAAAACGCATCAAGAGATCAGAAGTGGTATACTGATCCCCTTGAAGAGATAAATAAGTTTATTATATTGGGTCTATGGCTGATGTGGGCTTACCCGCAGACAATTAGTATGCACTCTTCCTACTATTCATATCTCTGATGAAATAATTTCTGCTGAGCTTGGCAAGGTTCATACCTTACGGGAGTCCTATAGCGTCATCTTCTCTACCTCTGACACCGACTATGGTCACATGAAAGGTTGGACTCATACCATTAACGTTGGCGATGCTTGCCCTATCCACTCCAAACCCTATTGCAAATCTTAAGTTAAGGAGCTAAAGATGTGGAAAGAGCTCAAAAAGCTGCTGGACGCTGGGTCGTTGGTTCAACCATAGCGCTTGGTCATCCCCGCTCCTATTGATAAAAAGAAAAATGGAGGTCACTAGGTAGTGATGGACTACCATAAGCTGAATAGCCTCACCAATCAGGACAGCTACCTTATCCCCTGCACTGATGACGCTCTGGCCCAACTCTCTGGGTCTAATTACTTCTCCGCCATGGATTTGGCTAGCGGCTATTGGCAGATAAACCTTTCTCCACAGGATCAGGAGAAGTGCGCCCTTATCTGCAGTGAGGGTTTGTTCCAACCCACTTGGTTACCTCAGGGTGTGTGCAATGCGCCTGTTACTTTTCAGCTGGAAATGAATCACATTCTTCAGGACCTTAATCTGAGCTTTGTGATCGTCTACCTTGATGACATCACAGTCTTCTCCTAGAAATTCAAAGTGAATCTTACGCACCTAAAAGTAGGCGTTTCAATGGTTGCGGGCATCAAACATAAAGCTGAAGCCCTTTAAATGTACTTTTTTCCAAAAAAAGTTGAATTTCCTTGGGCACGCCATCTCCCAAGATGGGATACAACCTCTGCAAGATCAAGTCGAAGCAATATCTAAGATACCTGCACCCAAAACCTTTTGTGACATTCAGGTATTCTTAGCATGATGGGATATTACCATCAGTTCACCCTAAGTTCGCCCAGCTTAGTGGGTCCCTTGTATGTCCCTTGGCTAATAACACCCCTTCTATTGAAGTGCTGAAAAAAATGCCTCATTTGAGACCCTGAATGCCCTATTGCAAAAAGGCCAATACTACGCCACCCTGGGCATGTCAAGCCTTTCATGTTGTTCACAGATGCCTCTGACTACGCCTTTGGAGCTATCTTGTGAAAGTTCAGGTCCAGCTAGATCCACACATTGACCTCATGAATATCAGTTCAAATTCATGCACAAATTCAGAGGTCATATTTTGAAAGTTGGACCAATCACAAGGACAAATAGTAATGGAAGTCATTGATAAGAATTTGGGGACTTGAGAATGAGGATTGATCCCGCGTATTGAACGCCAGGTGTCTTAAATCCTCCACATTTTTGTTATGTGTGACTTGAGACTTTCATGTGCAACAGTGTGGATGTTGTTCAAGAACTTAATTTAGGTTTAATATATTTAACTCTCAAAAAATGCTTTAAAAATTAGAAAACGGCAACTGCAAATACATTTCATATTCTTAATTGGAAAAACACAATAAAATCAGTTTGCTTGCTTTATATATTAGTTTATTTAATAATAAGAAATTTGATCAGAAAAACCCAAACCATGAGCTCCATGAGTGATCTAGGCCAGGCTTTGGCTTTATCTGTGGCACTATATTGGAGATAGACCATACTGCTCGCTTACAGCATCGCTGGAACTCTAGTCAGCAAATGCATATGGAATTTAGGGAATGGCGTGTGGGTGAAAGTGTAGTTCTCTGTGGGACTATCAGTCATGTGGTCGGTGACATGGCTGGTGCTTTCCAACTCATTTGTCACATATTAGCAAGAGCTTGTGCATTACATAAAACGAAACTAAAACCTTTCTCTCTGTCTTGTGGGGGCCTCAGGAAGAAGTGGTGATTACCAATGGAGAGGAATGGAACTGACATATCTTGACCGTGGTTATGGTGGGATTTTTGTTGGCGTTATTGATATGCAAAGTGGGACATTTATGGGGGCAACAACTCAGCAAACCATAGTGGTCCAGGAAAAACCTAAACCACCTACCGGTCTTGTGGCATTATCCATGGAGGAGTTAGATAAACTTCACCAGGTAATGGCGCAGATCCGTTTACAGGCACAGTTGGCACAGGCGACAGGGGGAATCCCCTCTCACACTCCAACTAGCCCAGATGGTGGATGCATTACCCCTAGAATTGGTGGGATGGTTCCAGGAACTCATCAAGGAGCAGGATAGTTTGCCAAATTCCCTGGAGGAGTGTATGGAGTTGATCAACTGGGCGGCATGTCCAGATGAAGCAAAAGATGAGGCCTGGTCAGCATTATTAACAGTCAGCCAGGGTCATAGCTCTGTAAAAGAGTATGTACAGGTCTTCTGTCCGCTGTCAAAGGCAGCACAGGTTACGGATTCCCAGTCCTCATGAATGTTCTGCCAGAGATTTCAGGCAGATTTGCTAGCAGCCTTGGCAGTGGCAAAGGTCCAAGTGACGCTGGGGGAGGAAGTGGCTTTAGTGGTTCAAGTCAAAAAAAAATCTGCACTGGCATGGGACCAGCGGGAGGAATTGATGTCACCTGGGAAGGGACAGTCCCCAGTAAGTGGCCGTTCCAGTCAAGGGGTGGAACCCAGCCCCAAGAAACGTAGGAAATGTTCAAGGGGGAGGGCGCCATGGGAATATGTCGAAATTTCCATCAGCTAATTTGAAAGTGAAAGACTTGTCCAAAAATAATTCGCCTAATTTGCTTTATTCTCAACTGTTTATCACCATAGAGTTGCATATGGATGGGAGAATGGAAAGGGCAATAGCCCTGATAGATACTGGGGTGGAAGATAATTCCGTTGAACTGGCGTTGGCAGAGATTTTGAAGCTGCAGGTGCAGTAAGGACTGGTGGTGGTTTTTGCTGATGCCTCACAAAGGGCGCCATCGTGGTGCATATGTCCTTTGGTGGAGTTACGGCAGGCCCCATTCAGGTTTTGGACGAAGTTTTGTGCGATCAAGAACCTGACCCACCCAGTAGTACTTGGGATGTGGTGGTGGCATCAGTTCAGGCCCCAGATCGATGTGCCTTCCAGTACTATTACCTTATACCCAAGGAAGGGTCCACCAATGAAGTAGAGACTGTTAGTGGGAAACCAGAAATTAGATGAGCCTCAAACCCTGGGGGCCATGCAGAAAGAGGTCTTGCCTGCAGAATACCAAGATTTTGTGGGGGTCTTTGGTCCAAAAAGGAATCGCCGTTTTCCCCCACTGGGCCGTTTGCATTCTTTTTCCAGTTTAAGGAAGGGTCCAAACTTCCCCATGGTTGCCCAGTCTATACATTGAATGAACGAGCCAAGGCTGCATTGGAGGACCACGTGAGTTTGATGTTGAGCAAAGTTTGATCAAGCTATCAAAATCAGCAGTGGTATCTCTGGTGTTTCTAGTGCCCAAGGCAAGCAGAGAGTTATGGCCATGCATGGATTTTCGGAGGTTAAATGAGGTCATGTAACCAGATCCTTACTCAATGCCACTAATGGAAGATATCTTGCCAATGGTCATGGGATGCAACATTTTCACCAAGCTCAATTTGGTAGATGCATTCAACCAGGTCCCTGTGAGGCCAAAGTACCAAAGAGACACGGCATTCAAGTGCCACCTCAGAATGTTCCAATACTGAGTTATGCCATTTGGGCTGCACAATGCCCCAGAAGTATTTCAACAAATGATCGACCAAGTACTCTATCAATTTACTGACCGGTGTTGTATCGCTTATTTGAATGACATCCTGGTGTTCTCACATTCCAAGGAGGCTCATGTACAGGATGCGCGGGAGGTCCTGAAGGCATTGGATGAGGCAGTACTATGGCTAAAGCCTTCTAAATGTGAGTTTAACCGAGAGTCAGTCAAGTTCCTAGGGAATGTGATATTAGGGAAAGGCCTGGGGGTATGCCTCAATAAGATCCAGGCAGTGTGCGCATGGAAGGCTCCAACCAATCAGACAGGGTGAAATGTTTTTTGAGGACAGTAAATTTTCTCAGGCAGTTCATCTAGAATCTATCAGAGTTAGCCCTGCCACTTATGCAACTGACGCAGAAGGTATTGTTTGTATGGGGGAATAAGAGGAGCGGGAATTCAACTTTCTGAAAGAGAAGCTCATTTTGGTGCCGTCCTTGCCCATCCAGATCCAGGAAAACTTAAATGGTGGAAACAGACACCTCAAATTTTGCATTAGGAGCAGTACTCCTACAGAAGGGGGAAGATGGGTTGGAGCACCTGGTGTGTTATTACAGTCAGAAAATAATCCCTTCAAAAACAAGTTACCTGATATATGACAAGGAGCTACTGGCGGTGGTTGCAGCGCTGCAGGAGTGGCAGCACAACTTGTTGTACGCCCATAACCCCTTCATAGTACGCATAGACCATTGGGCACTGAAATATTACCAAGAGCCCAGAAAAATGAATCAGCGCCAAGCCTGCTGGCATGTGGAGCTGACGCAATATGATTGCCGAGTGGAATACTGTCTAGTAGCTGTGAACACCATAGTGGATTGGTCGAGCTGGGATGCGGGGCTGACATATGAGAAGGCTGAGCTGGAGAAGTACAACACAGCAACCATGTTCCAGGAAGACCAATTTTCCATGATGGAGAGTGAGGAGGATGAACTGAAGATGGAAATCCAAAGAAAGCAAAGGAGGTCTTCATTCAGGCAGCAGTTATGGGTGGAAACAGCAGAGGGCCAGCGGCACAGCCTTCATTTTTTGATATGGAAGGAAAAATGGAATAATATTTCATGACTTGCATATATGGGTTCTGAAACCATCACTGCAGAGGGAAGTGCTGCAGGCATTGCATGACCACCCACTGGAAGAACATCTGGGGGTCACGAAGATGATTGACTTGGTGCAATGGAAGTATTTCTGGGATGGATTACAAAAGGATATAAAAAAATATGTAGCGGTTTGCTTGGTTTGCATGCACTCAAAGCCCTCGAAAAAGTAGTACAAGGGTAAGTTATTCCCAATCTAGATTCCAAATCAACCATGGGGGTCAGTCAGCGTTGATTTCATTACAGGGTTACCTAAGATCCAGGGGAAAGATGCATTAATGGTTGTTGTCAATTGGTTAACAAGATATGCCAAGTTTTTACCATGTACTTTAAAATTCTCAACCAAAGACACCGCAAGGGTTTTTATTAATGAGGTATTCACCCATCATGGTTTACCGGAAGAGATCATTTCAGATTGCAGTCCCTGATTTGTATCAAAATTCTGGTCTAGTCTGCTCAGTAATTTAAAGATTCGCCTGTGTAGGGCTTCAGCATACCAAACCTAGTCCAATGGGCAAACAGAGAGAGTAAACCAAATACTGGAACAATACCTCCAATGCTATGTCTCAGGCTCTCAGGACAATTGGGTTACATGGATTAGACTCACTCAGTTCGCTTACAATAACCACCAACAATCATTGACAGAAATATCCCCATTCTTTGCTAATCATGGGTCTAATCCGGCATTGGATGGGGGATCAAACAGTGAAGTATGCCGGGGGTGGAAAAATTATCCTGAAGAATGGATGAAATTGGAAGAAAATTGCAAAATAATCTGGAGCATACCACATCACAGCAAAAATGATATGTGGATTGACAAAGAGCGCCAGACCCATCATTTTCTCCAGTGGATTGGGTATTAGTGGTGGCGAAGAATTATGTGGTACCAGTGAAGAGCCAGAAACTCGGACCAAAGTTCTTAGGCCCATATAGGGTGATCTGGGTTTTTAACAAGGTGACATTTGAATTCGACCTCCCAGAAGGGTCAAAAGCCCATCTAGTTATCCATGGGTCACAACTTTGAGGATTCCAAGGGTAGGGACCAGAGCGACCTGAGTCACTGAACCCACGAGAGGAGAACAACCAAGAATATGAGGTTGAGTGGATCCTGGAGGAGTGTTGGGTCAGGGGTCACCAGCAATTTCTGGTAAAATGGAAGTGATATACAGTAGAGAAAGTGACCTGGCAAACACCTGAGGAGTGTGCACGCTGCCCCTAAGAAGATCCAGAAGTTTCTGGATTTACAAGGGGTGATATGATGGTTTGGGGCCAGCTGGATCCACACATCAACCACATGAATATTGGTTCAAATTTTCACATAAATTTGGAGGTCTGATTTTGAACTTTGGGCCAATCACTAGAACCACTAGTAATGAAAGTCGTAGGTAAGGATTTGGGGATTTAAGAACGAGGATGGATCCAGCATATCAAATGCTCAGTGTCTCAAATCCTCTGAGTTTTGTGGGATACAAGACTTTCACGTGCAACAGTGTGGATGTTGTTTGAGAGCTTAATTTAGAGTTTCAATATATTAAACTCTCAAAAGAGGCTTTAAAATGAGAATATGGCAACTGCAAATACAGTTTCATTTTCTCAATTGGAAAAGCACAATAAAAATCAGTTTGCTTGCTTTTTATACTAGTTTGTTTAATAATAAGAAATTTGATCAGAAAAACCCAAACCATAAGCTCCACAAGTGAGTTAGGCCAGGCTTTGGCCTCATTTGCGGCACTATCTTTGGGACAGGCCTTACTGCTTGCTTACAGCATTGCCAGAACTCTATTCCGCAAATGGGTAGAGAATTTGTGGAATGGCGCATGGGTGAGATGGTGGTTCTCCACAGGACAATCAGTCATGTGGTTGGTGACATGGCTGGTGCTACCCAACTCGTTTGTCACATATTGGCAAGAACCTGTGCGTTACATATCTTGGCTCAGCTGGATGAAAATGGGGCCAATCATCCCATATCTTACTTCAGCAAGATGCTCTCAAAAGCTGAGCGCAACTAAAGCGTCACTGAAAAGAAGTGCTTTGCTGTTGTAATTGTGGTCAAATACTATCAGCCTTTTCTTTATGGGACATCATTAAAAGTAATTACTGACCACACCTCAATGAAACAGTTACAGAATATGAAAGATCTTAATGGGCGGTTGGATCACAGGGCTCTTAAGCTCCATCATTACAATATGACCATTGAGCACCGAGCTGAGACATGCCATATGAATGTTGATTGGCTGATGCTGCTGCCTGTCCTTCACCTTACCAATAGCAAAGCTGAGAGATTTCATGAACTCTTAATGACTCCTGATGCATGGGCTGATGAAGATGAACCATACAGAAGATGCTTGCTTGGCACTCCCGCAACACAAAGTTAGAGAACAGGAAACTATATAAGAAAGTAGGAGAAAGTTGGTTGCCCTGTCTCTGACCATCCAAGCGAGTACCTGTCATCTTAGAGTCTCACACTATCATGGGGCATGGCAGAGTACGCAAAACCTACTAGTTTGTTAAAGAGCGTTACTACTTGGAGGGCATCATGGAAACCGCAACTGAAGTCTTGGACGCATGCCTGACCTGTAAAAGACAAACCAACTTCAAGCCCCAATATCAGTATCAACCTACGACACCCCACCAGCCCTTCCACACCATAAGCTTGGATGTGGTAGGTCCTCTCCCTCAGACTAGTAGTGGAAATCGCTATATCATGGTTGGTATTGATTATTTCACCAAATGGGTTGAAGCTGTTGCTCTCCCGCTCAGACTTCTAAAGCCATGCCCACCTTCTTACACCAGTACATCTTCACCTGGCATGGGTGTCCCCAGATCCTCCTATGTTACAATGGGAAAATTTTACCTCACAAGTGGTAAATCTCCTCTCCATTTCTATGGGAGCTCAACAACTCTTTTCAGCCCCCTATAACCCATCCACAAATGGTGCGGTAGAAAGAGTTAATGGAACCCTAGTCTTAATTTTACGCTTATGGCACTTCAGATTCTCTCCACTGGGATATTTAATCCTCAGTGCCCTCATGGCCTACCATATTAGCTACCACCACATCCTCAAAATGTCCCCTTTCCAAGTGTTATATGGGTGAGAACCTGGGGTGCCAGCATTATTAGCCAAGTATATTTTCTCTGATTGGACTGATCCTGAACAAGCCATGAAAAAGTTGTCCTAACACATCATCCAATTACAATCAGAGGCCATGACTAATTTAGCAAAGACTGTTGCCAAAGAAGGTTAGGCCACAAATAAGCTCAGGGCCCCTCTCCTTCATTCCAAGTATCTGACTTGTTATTATACTACCACAACTGTATCACTACAAGAAGTGAAATGCTTGGCTCTATCTGTGAAGGGCCATTTTCAGTCACATACAATTAAGTGGATGAGTATTCTATCAAATCCCTCACTTCTGGACTCAACATCAACTGAGTTCATGGACGCTTTCTTTAGAACTATTCTCCCCCAACATTATTGAGGAGGGTGATGTCAGGCATTTTCCGCCCAGGCTTCAGATTAAGATGTTGTGGGTAAAAAATGGCAAAATAGAGGAAATGTCAGACACTTGAAAGTCTGCAATAATGAGGAGAATGATTTAAATAATAGAAGCTATTTTGTTGGCCAAAATACCATAGTCAATTTCCGGTGGAATTCTGAAAATTGGGGTAACATGATTTTCATACTTTATGGGCAATAAACACATGATCAAGTAGTCAGATTACTCTGACCATGTGAGGGAACTCAGGGAGTCCATCAACAGTTTCTCCCCCTGCCACGTCTAATTCCCTTCAAACATCTAAGTGGGGGCCACCCCTTTTATAGGCGTGATTGAGGTCCCCCAGGGTGAAATAATTTTATTAAACAGGGATTGTCTAATATTCATCAAATATTTACCTATGGGTACATCTGGCCAAACAATATCTCCCCATCTATTATGCCACCAAAGTGAAGCATGTTTTCTGAGCTTCAATAGGTAACTTTTCCATATTATCTAACTTCAACTAGTCTAAGCTATTCTGAATATCTCATTGAATACCCTCAACCCTTGATCCAATTTAAATACTAAAGGGTCTGATATTTAGATGATTTGATTTCTACTCCCTGATCGCTACTAATAAAATTACTTAAAAACCCAGGTTTATTGTTATTATTTGATTATACCTAACATAGGTGGTGTACATCCCTTATTTGTTGGAGTTTAGGCATAAACAAGCACCAGCGAGCTCTTATAAATCCTAAATTCCAACACATGTGTAGCTGCCACTTTGCAATAAGTAGTGCTCATTACAGAGGGGATTTTAAGCTAAAGTTATATTAACATAAGAGGACAAAAGTCTTAGTAGAGATCATCTAGCAAAGAAAGTAATGTCTATTTTAAGGCAGGTTAGTGCAAGGACCCCAAAAGGATGAACTTGGATTATATTGGGGCTAAGAAACTTCCGTCACAACTTATGAAAAGCCTATGGATAGAATCCAGTAGAGAAACGATTTAAGTATTTAACAGATGTAAGGATTTAAGTTGCTGTCCACAAACATTATTGATAAAGCTTGAGGCTATTTACCACCTAAAAATTAGGGTGAAATAGGAAAGCAGTTTAAGCAATTTCTTACCCTGTCATCTTCTGATTTAAAGTAATGTTGCATAATGAAGGTCATAATGAAGACTATCTTTTCAACTATGTGCAGCCAACCACTTAAAATATGAGACTTGTAAAAGCCATGCAACTGGCAACAGTTTCTAATTTGGTTTTGTTTACCTTAGAAATTATTATTGTTTTTTAATATTCTCACCCAGCTTGATGCCTGCTATTATTAAATCTATTGTAATCTTGATTCAAATTCACAAAGTGTGTTACAAGCTAATAGCCAAATTCAGGGACAAGTTACTGAACTAAACCAAAATTAAGTGAAATTATCAAGGACTTATCTTAGCAAATTAGCTACATGCCTAATTAAAGGCATGATATGGACTTGCATCATCAGAAAGATAAAGAAAATATTATCAATTTTTAATATGGAAGTTGCTGCCACACCAACGTCTCCTGAGAAAAATAATGAAGGGATACATAATCATTTTAAGTAAGCAGTCATTCTAAGAAAAGTATTATGAAATTACAACTTAATATCAGTAACCTGAAAACTCAGTTCAGTTGAAAATTAAGGGCTTTTAATTTAAATTAGAAGGATTTGGCTCCCAAATCTTGAACTCTGTATCTATTGAGAAGTGGTGTGTTAACGGAGAGAGTCAAACCTATGGAAATTACTATGATTAAAAATGGTTCAGACATGATTAAAACGCAAGATCACATCACAATGTTAGTTAAATCTGCAGAGAAAAATGCAACAACTTTTATCTACTGACTAGAAAGTTAGATAAAATGTGACAAAAAAATAGAATTGGAGTCATGGAGGTTGAACAGAAAAAATTTAATGAGACATTTCAGATCATAATGAAGCAAGAAAGGAATTCATGCCCTTGTTAAGAAAAGATGAAGGAATAACTGAACTGTTTATAGACAGCTCTTCATTTATATGGCAGCTATATTGAATCCACTCATAAAATCATAAAAATTTGCCTGAAATAATAGTTGCAATCTAGAATGAAGCCATCCATCCTCAAACAAATTTTATAATCAGATAGAAAGAATTGGCAACAATACCCTCAAAAACGTGGAATTCTGCTTAACTCTAAAGTTGTCAGACTTATAAAAGAACAATGGTCCAGAATTTTTAGACTTAAGAATTGAGAATGGTAGATTTTAAAATCATCAAAAAGCTATTACCATGGTTGATTGTTTGGATATAGAAAGTCATAGTCTTGTCTTTCCCAGATTAGACGCTGATTATTAAGCTTATATGGAGGTGAAAGGTTCAATATGGGTAAATTTGGAAGCCCTAGATGTATTGCCAACAAGAAACAATTATGGACATTCATCTCAAAAAGGATGAAAACATAGATACCTTTGCTGATAGGTTTTATCAATAAAGCTCAGATACTTGTAGGAATTCTGGCTAGTCAATTTGTTTGTTTGGTACTAACCCAAAAACTTCCTTATTATGACTGATGCAGTATGCTTAGTACATCGCAGCTGCCTGAGAGAGGAGACCAAAGTTCAGTTGAGTTTAATAAGTAAACACTTTTTGGAAGAATAGAAGATAAGTAGATAAAGTACAATGGTATAAACTCTATCTTGATTTAATTGAGTAATATCTTATATGTTTTTTAATATGAAAGTGTATTCAAATGAAAAAAATATGGAGAAATAATTAATAAAGTGCGAAACTTATTGTCAGAAATTTACATATTATATAAATTAGGGTTATTAAGTGTGGAAGGGGAGGCACATCACGCTTCTTCTAATGGTACATTGAAATATATTATCGCTTAAATTTAAATACATAGATATGCTCTAAAATGGGTAGCATTTAATGTTATATCCACCAATCTGGGCAATAAATTTTAGTTATAATAGTTAGTTTTTATTGTATTTAGAAAAAGTGAAGCATATGTTTGAGATTTTCATCGCTTGTAAATTAGAACAAAAAATAGCTATTTGTAACAAATCATAATTTGAATAAGATGCACTTTTATGAAACTCTTTTGGTTTAACCACTCAGTTTTAGGTAAAAAAAATTTACCTTTAAGATCCAGATCCTAGCCAATCATAATCAAGGTAACTGTCATTGTAATTAAAGGAAATTAAAGATCTCTAAATATCTACCAATCATATGATGAAGAATTTTTGATCGTCTAACCTTTACTGTAGTTTTGAAACAGGCTAAATTTAAGCCCAAACTCTTTACAAAAATAAGTGTTAAATCAAAAAATATTATATAGTCCCTTTTTATTATGATAGCCTTAAGGTAGTTTGAGAAGGGGAATCTAATTTAAAGTTGTTGCTCCTTATTCTTCACTAGAGAGCAGATATTGGATTTCTAACAGAAACCCATCAATAATATCAAGAGCAGAGAATTGGAAAAGAATTCTTCCCACATTTCTTTTAGGTCTAGGTCAAGTCCTGGCCAAGTAAGAGAGGTAGACGTAGTATCACAATACTGAAAAATTGCGGAAAACCAAGAATTCTGTTGTTAAACCAGGAGTGAGTTAGAGGATGTTGTGTGGCTTATCAGTGCAAGGGTTTCATGGTGTTCCTGAAGCTAAGCTTTCCAATTTATACTTATATATTAATAGTTGGTGAATAAATCTAGAAGTTAAGATGGTATTGTTTTCATGTAAATCCAAGTTGTCATCCTGTGTAGCTAATTGTCTGTTGCAATGTGGCAAGCTTAAGATTGAGAAGTTAGTTGTTGGATGATTATCAGGGGTTTCCTTTTTTCCCCCTCCAGATTTGTTAAAGAAGTTTAGTAAAATTATGCTGGCTATTAATGTTCTTCCATAGTGTTATCAGCGCCATCTATCATATCCATAAGGCCATCAGAGTGGTAGGCAGAATTTAGAGTCCCCTGGTTGATCTTTGACAGAGCTGCTGTGTTTGTTACACTTGTATTTATGTCATAAAAGGAGATGATTCATCACCGTTTATAGTAAAGTTGGTCAGCATTAGTGTTACAAGTCCCTAAGCTAGTTATTCTTTTCCCAGGGGATCACAGGTGCTTAAAGTCATTACAGTGGTAATTAAGGGCTGGGATATTATTGCTGGGAATTGAGAGTCATGCAACATTAGGCGTTAAGGAGGTTGCTTGAGAACATCACTTGGTTGTGATGAAATCCTATGTTAGGGTTTCCCAGATAGCATGTATCTATTTTTTAATTCTTCACTTCTTCAATAAGCCATGGTATCATTCATGCTTGGCTTCAGCAAGGATGGTAGTAGTTGCCTTTTCAAGTAAGCATATTTGAGTCTGATAGTTCTTGAGCGTCAGCGTGAGGTGATTGACAAAGACAACAAGGCGTTATACTAGTTGATCCTGATCTGTAGAATATATCTTTTCTTTCAGCTTTTTTAACGCCTTGCTCCAAGTGGCAGAGTAGTTTGATGGAGATATCAATTCACTTAAGGCGTATACAGCAGGAGCAGCAAGATCAGCGCCTTTATATTTAGTTGGAACCAATGTGAGGTTGACTAAATAAACTTGGTATTGTAGAGGTCCCAAGTGTTCTTGTGTGTCTTCTAGAGTGAGCTCTGGAGTAGAGTCCAGTTATCCCAGCTTTTTTGAAATGAAATCAAGTTACTTTAATTAGCTTGTACTTGATTTTTTAAATTATCAATGAAATTTTGAGAAAAGGAACTGAGTCCTTATAATCCCATATAGTCAGCTTCCAGGTTTTTGGTCCTCTGGTTGTATCCATCCTTATTTTTCTTGCAGTAATAGTCAGGACGAGTTTGGTGTACCTCATTAAAAAACTCTTTTTTAATGTCTTTTCAGAAATTAAAGTGTCATCCCGCCAAGTTTAAACTTCTCATAGGTTGCCTTTGTTCTTGTTAATCTTTTAGTTGTGGTTGTTAATAGGTGAACAGTATCTTCTCTTCTTAGTGTACTCTATGATGTGCTCAATCTTCTTGTTAATATAGGAGTCATGGACAAGCTTTTTGTCCTCAAGCTCCTCAATTCAGGACAAGGAAACGGCGAGCTTCTCTTCAAGGTACCTTGATTCTTTATTTCATTTTAAATTATGCAGTGATAAACTTAGTGGTTTATAGAGGCCCCCAGCAGTGAGCACTACTTGGAAAAATTCTGGGTAGATGGGTTACTCGTTTGGTACTAATCTATAATTCCCAAAATATGATAGATATGGTATGCTGAGTACGTTTCAGATGCCTGAGAGGAGACCAAAGCTGACCTTCTAAGCATACTAACTTAATTTGTGTCAGAAAATGTAGAGATTAAGCGGATAAAGTATAGGTAAAAACTCTATCTTTATTTGAAGATAAAACACTTATATAGTTTTCAGTATGAACATTTTATTAAAAGGGATATTTTATGGATGGTAAATAAATGAAATGCGAAATTTATTGTCAAAGAATTTTGCTTGTTTATATGAGTTAGAGGTATCACACGTGGAAAGAGAGGCACATAATATGTATCTAATCACGCAATAATTTATTGATATTGCTTAACTCTGAGTACATAAATATCTCAGATATGGGCAACAGATTATTGTGTTGATCCACTGACCCTAGCAATAAATTTCAACTATAGTAATTAGATTCTAATTGGATTAAGGTATTGAGCATGTGGTTGAGGTCTAAATTTGTTGCATGTAAATTGGAGTAAATGTAAATATTGTTCAGAATCAATCAGAGTTTTTAACAAGTATAGCACTTTATTGCAACTCCTTTGGCTTTAACCAATCAGTCATAGGTAAAATTTTCTATATTGTCAAGATTCTGGACCTAGCCATTTGAAATCAGAATATTTTTCATCATAATTATTATAAAGTAAAGATCACATTACTATTATCCAATCAGGTGAGGTAAAATAAGATAATCATCATAACCCCTTTAAGCCTAAAAATGGGGTCTAATTCAAGCGCAATCTTTTATTTAATATGTGTTAGTATCAAGATATATAATTTATAACTAATTTTTGTTAAAAATTCCCTAAGGCAGTTTAGAAGGAGGATCTAATGGTATTGTCAATAATCCAATATTCTTCACTAGAGAGCAAGTATTGTAAAATCTGACAATACTCATTGGGAAAGGAGTATTAAACAATTTTGATGCATATATTGCAATAATAATGGCACTTTATCTCTAAAAACTTGCATTGGGCTTTAATCTCAGCCTTTAATTTTGTATACAAAAGATAGCACAGATGGAAGAATTTTACAATATTTTGGCAAAACATATAATACCCAAAAAAGCTTTTGAAATATGAAATTACACCGTGAGTTTTATAAATTTGTCTGCAATGGTAGAATAGTAACCACTACAAGATCTGTTGACAATTCATATGAAAAATACAAACCTGCCAATGCAAAAGCACAGATCACCTGTCACATATGCAGCAGTAATGGAATGTTGAAGTTCTAAAAAGTTAAAGAGGACAATATAAATGTGATTGTACCTACTGACAAACAAGTGTTTTATTCATGAAAAATAAGGAAGAGTAGATAAGGATTAGTTTATTTTCGCCTAAGCTCAAGTTCCACTTGATTCAAAAAGAAAAACATAACATGTTAACCACAACACACCTTTTTTAAGGATGATGACCCCAAACCTATTCCACGCTTCAAGAAGTTAATTATGAAGCACATGTGGTTACTCATTTGAAAATAAAAACAACTGAAACAAAATTAATTGAAGAGGTGATGTGATCTAATGTGAAGCAGCTCTAAGATAAACAAGCGCAATTGGAGCAATATAATTTTGCAATGCTTAATATCAACATATTGATTTTGATGACCACTAATAAGGGAATTTCTACATTATTTTGAACAGTCTCTCAATTTATTTTGCATAGCTAATAATGCGATATTTTATAAGTAAGCAGTATTTACTAGTATTCCAATTATACTTATACAGATATTTTGGAATTTTGAGTATAGTTTTGAGCAATTATTGACGGAGGGGCTTTAATTAATATAGTCTCTATAAAGTTGGTGAAAA
The DNA here is from genome assembly GCA_022478985.1 of Massospora cicadina. Lineage (NCBI taxonomy): Eukaryota > Fungi > Entomophthoromycota > Entomophthoromycetes > Entomophthorales > Entomophthoraceae > Massospora > Massospora cicadina. The sequence continues at coordinate 18,178 of JAKSZP010013541.1, read as the reverse complement.
AGACTTGCACCAGATTTGTACCATAATAGAGTTTCCAGAACTGCAGGACTGCAAACCATAACTTCTAAGGGAGCATACAGTTCTCTGACTTTATGGTTTGGATAACTCATTGTCACAGCACCAGCAATAGTTTTACCAAATCAGAACAATAAGATATTAATTAATAAAGACTTTTTTAAACAGAATGGGTTTAGTGTGATTTTAAAAATACTCACAAAATTCTAGGGAAAACTTTGCCATCGTTTTATAACTAATAAGATAATATTATATATTATAGGTAACATTTTATATGAGTCTAGAAAATGCAGATTTAATCAATTGAAGTATTTTCAAACTTGTTGACTTAAAAAACCACTGATCAAATTGAAGATTGCCAGGGAATACCCTTATTGGCATAAAGGCTGATGATTTTTTATTGGAAAGTGAAGCGTATTGTGGAATCTAAAGTTAATTTGGAAATTTCTATATACCTATAGCCAAAGTCCATGCACCATGGCAGAAAGCTAGAACTGAACCATATGTTGAGCCTGGTATCTAATCCCTTGACTTGGTGAAATTCAGATATTGGATAACAGCCTATTGCTAGGCCATTACAGATAAAAAAGAATCAAGTAGGTGCATATGCTCACTTAGTCTGATTGAGAAACTTTACTATCCTTCCATATGTTCCCAGCTAGATGAGATAGATTAACAAATGACCCAAAATACAAGTCAATTTTTACCATTTTTATCTAGGAAACCCCTACTTGGGTAAAGATGAACAGAAATATAAGGTCCTTAAATCATTTGACAGATAGTCTAATGTGCTTGCACAAGATGACTATTCCCTTGGATCTGCTAAAATAGATGTCAGTTGTGCTGCTTAGCTCATAATGAATCAGTTAGTATAATGGCAAGGTTGCCAGCAAGTTATTTTAAAAGGTAACAGAAGCAACTTTATCACACATATCATACTAAGGTTAAATGAGTTGATGGGGAGATGAGAAGTACTGAAAATGCCTTAATGTCCAGAAACTAATGGAAAGGTTGTCAGAAATTTTAACCGTGTTATTCCTCACACTAAGCTAAATACTAAAATCAAAATAGTTTTGATATTATTAACTGAAAGATCACAGAGGAATCCACTGGATCTGTTTGCCTTAGGAAGCAGTTTGGTTACAATCAGTACAATTCAATTACCATTAATAGAAGCCAAGGATAATTAATAATATGTATATTATAGGTTACTGATGATCGCGGCTTGAATGCTGAAGATTAGTAATGGAATTGTGGCGATATAATTAAGATTCTGCTGAAAGTTGCACTGAGCAAATAGTTAATGAGATTACCTACTTAATTGAGTTGTAGTAGTAACCTCAGAGAGAGATAACAGTAGTGATAGATAATGGAAAGGGGATCACTTTTAGTTTGGAATCTAAAAGTGGACTATGTGGCCCAGAGTTGATATCTGGTGTAGACCCCTTGGTTTTGGCAGTGTAGAGCTGCTTTTATAATAAAGATTGTGTTCCCATAAGTACTTTTCTTATACTTTAAGTAATTTATTTTCTTCATTTAATAACGGTGGTCTTCATATTGTCCTTCCGTTGTATCAGTGGGCTTAACGTCTGTGCTTCAATCCGCCAGATCTTATCCCATCTGCTGGAAGATCAACAATGGTGCTCATCACATGAGTCCCGCTGATTAACTTTAAACCAGCTCAAACCCCTGTAACATGGCGATCCTATTTTTCTTTGCCAAGACCACATTAGGTTTTGCAAAAAATATAGCGCCGACCCTATGGAATCTTCTGACAAAAAACCAGCCCTGTTCACCATGACCTAGCCATCTGACCTTGACGACTCTCTGATGGAGTTTCAGTTATCCGCCTGTCTGCTCTTGAGCCATCACAGAATGGATGCTCCACAGATGTCAATGCCACTCAGCTTTGTAAAACTATGGAGTTGCTCCTTTGGGGTACCATCTTTATTATGGGGACCCCGTTGAGAATTTTAGTAAAATTATTCTTTACCCAGCGAAATCAGGCTCTGCAATATGATTTGTATATGTTTTATAAGGACACAACCACTCTGGCCTGATGTGTCATGGTTAGATGACTTAATAGTGAGAACCAACGCCAAAGATAAGGCTGGGTGATAAGAGGCCCAGAAGGTGAGACTTCAGGCTCTTCCTGACCTGAAACACACCTGTTGGGATTTTCGCCCATATTCACAGCCTGCTAGATTACCTGGTGTCGCTAGGGGAAAATTCCCAAAGAGAAGTGAATCAAAAATTGGATGGCCTGAATTTTGAAGGAACTACGTTTGGGGGATTTTGGGATATTCGCCTGGTCATATCTGTCAGGTATTGATCCGGATGAATACCTAATATCTCATTGTGTGGAGCGGCCGATGAAATAGAGACATCTGATAGTGATTAACTACCAGGTGACCAATTGGGATTGGTCAGATTTTATCACCGACTGATTAAGAATGAGTAGTGAGTTGTGAGGCGAGTGATGCCGCCTGCAACTAGCAAATCAACCAATTGGTGAAGTGACCTGCCATAATGGGTAAAAAGTCCCATTACCTAAGCAGGTCGCTAACCAATTATGGTTGGTTCACTTGGATCAAGAGGAAAACGTTAGGGATACATTTCTGACTCTTTCCGTTTGAGGTCTTGAGGATGTCCAATGATGTAATCCTAGCCAGGATGGGGAAGACCATTGCTGCTGAGATAAGGAAGGTTGATTCAACAGCAACAGCTGCCATTTCAATAAAGAGGTATCAACTGAGGGTTAGACAGCCATATCCCCTATAGATTCCCTAGGAATCACTATAATAAAGAAAAGAAGCAAGTATTACTACAAAAATAACTAGTACTACAAAAAAACATTATTAGTCTTATTGTAGATTTGGCTATAGTTAGACTATCAGCATCCAGTGTGAAGTTCTATTGCAAGGATATTATTGCAGAAGACAATAATTGGTAGACTCTTGGGAGAAGAACAGAGATCCAAGCGGGGATCTAGAGACAAAGGGAACCACAACTAGGGGACTGCTGCAGACTGTGTGTTGGGCTGAAAGAAACTGTCATCAGGAGATCTTGATGAAGATTGGGTGGACAATATTGCAGGGAACAAATCCCTACAAGTATGACTATCAAGTATTTAATTGGAAATACTGGTTGAATCATTGGGTCTGATAATAGTTCTAATATAACTATGGATAACAGTCTCCATACTATTATTGGATAATATATATTTACAACGCGAGGTGCATGAGGAAATCGAACCTGTGCAGTAAAAAGATCACTAGGGTTGTTTGCCGATAAGAATGAACTAGTAAATTTTTACAAGATGGTGCTCACTACAGGGGGTGGTTGAGTAGAAGAATATATCAATTACTTTGTATAAAGAAGAGATGCGAAAGTTGTGGACTGAGATCGCCACATTGAATCAGAATGCCTTAAACTCTGCAGACCATCAGGAGTTCACGGCGTTGGAGGAACAAGTAACCAAGGTGGAAGAAGGAGTTGAAAACGTAGCTGACTTCAAGAACGAGTTACTTGGCAAAGTAAACTCGTAAAAAAAGAAAGAAGGAGTCCTCATCTGAGAGGTCCTATTCCTGAAAACGGAATGTGAAGCAGATCACATTCATTTGAGAAAGTTTGGTGTGAACATTGAGAAGTTAATGAAAGAAATAGAGAATTTGAAAGCCCACAGATGTGCATTTGAGCCTGATATGGCCAGTGATGCCAAAGAGGGAAGTCCTCAAACAATACTTGGGAAGATGAACACCCCAAGAAATATGCCACCCACATTTAATGCTATTTCAGAGATGATGCCCGAAGTTACTCCACAAGTGAGCTGAGTAGCCAAACCAAGAGAATCTGTCTGAAATGACTCAGAGGAATTCAGAGCAACACCTAAATTGCCCACATTCCATCGGGATAACACCCCAGCATTTTTCTGACTATTTGACATGACCATGAATGGATATGGGGATCATCAGAAGGCGTTGACAGTCATGAACTGTTTGGACACAGACTGCCCAGAACCTAATGTTACCCCATTTGGAGGGGGACAGCTGGTCCTATGACGAGGCTAAAGCAGCCATAATGAAGGAATTTGGGAGTCCAACATATATGTCAAATTGCAAGCAAGAATTTATGGGAATTAAATTCCGTAAAGACGAGTCTCTTGCAAGCTTCATGGATCAATTTTACCAGGAGTCGCGGATCTTGGCTGGAGTGAAGGTGTTAGACAACTATGATGTAAGAATCGCTTTGCAAGCGGCCCTTCAGCCCTATCACAATTTGCATCAAATGATGTCTACTGTATTCATGACTGAAATAACTACCTCGCAAATGGTAGATAACCTGAAGATTCTGGGAGCGACGTTTGATGCCCCAAATAGAAGCTTCAAGTCCAAATCAGTCTAAAATCTGAATCCCATGAAGGGAAGCGAAGGAGCAAAGGAGACTTATAACTGAACTGTGCTGGGAAGTAAGCCTGAGGATTTCAACTGGTTAAATAAGAAAGAAAAGGTCTGCTTCTAGTGTGGCAGGAAAGGGCATTTCGCCGCACACTGCAAAAATCTAAAGGATCAAATTAATGTGGTACAGGCTAAAGAGACAGCAGTAGCCAAAGATTTGGTAAAAGGTTCTGCTGCCTAGATAAGGAACAGTCTATAGTGGCGGAGAAACCTGTTCCTTTTAATATCATGAATGAAGAGATAGATATTAGTGATCTGTTCATAGATGACGAGCAGGATCAACTATATCAAGTGGTCAACATGGATATAAATGCCGTGACCAGAACTGGGGCAAAGAAGATTGACCCTGAGCTAGTTCATGAAGTTTCCCAGCTGTACGCCCGACAGCTGGTGGAGAAGATTTGGACTTCCAAGAATCCTGATAAGTTAACCAATGTTCACTTAGATGAGGCCAATCTGTCAATTCCCCTTGGTGTGATTAAGGAATCATTTCCTGAATTATTGGCGCATGTTATTTATACCCTAGATTCAGCTAATATCGCTGCAATTCACTCAGTAAATACTCTATTACAATACTCCAAGTGTACATATATAGATATTCAAGTAAATTGAGTGAGGGTACAGGCGATAGTCAACAGCAGAGCGCCCATCAATATGTGTCGACCAAGTTGGTAAAGAAGATGAAAATCTCTCCAGATTTGGAGCACAAGAAAGAATACAGAACAGCTGGGATGAACACCACCATTTCCTGTGGAGCGTATAGTATGCTGCCACCCCAATTCAGGTCATTGGTGGTATCCATGCCAGCAATAGTTTTGGCAAACCAAAACTATGATATCCTGATTAGAATGGAGTTTCTGTGGAAGTATGGAGTTAAATGTAACTTCAAGGATATTACGCTGACTATCCTGGGTCAGACGTTACCATTAGTATACCAGAAGGATGGTGAAGTTCCATTGAACTGGAGAAATAACTTCATTAATCTGATATATAATGATGGCATTGTACCGATTCAATACCAAATAGTTGGTAGGAAGTGATGAGAGATGCCGGCGGAAATCCTAGAAAACTAGGGAATTCCCTTAAGGATCAAGAAGGAGAGAAACATACCAGCTGGATTGCAGATGATAGTTAGCACAGGGTTGACTTTAGAGATTCTGGAGCTGTTGTATGGAGAAATTGGAAGCCCCTGGAAGAATTCCATAGTGGATCCATGGGTGGCTCACAGGATAATCATGTCAGGACATGGATAAATATGAGTTCTCTTGGCAAATTTAAGCGAAAAACCAATGAAGATTAAGAGGAATCAAATCATCGCATTTATTCATTTAATCCTGATGGCAGAATTGAGATAGTTCTATGATTTTGGGTCTCTTGAGGAAATGAGATTACTGGCTGGAGCAGCCAAAATCATTAATCTATTGGTTGATCAAGAGCAGCTCGCAGATCTGCCAGAAAAGCAGAAAGAGGAGGTGCTCAAATTATTTGAGAGATATTGGGATTTATTTGCTCAGGACAACCATGATTTGGGATGCGCACAAGGCGTAATTCACAAGGTCAACACCAGAGAAAATCTTCCAATAAGAATGAGACTGATCGATCTCTTTCTGATAAGCATCACTTTTCAAAAATCAATTCAGCCTGAAATTTAGCTCCACTAAAGAGATTTACGAAAACTATTAGCAAATATGGCGGGAAACCCCGCAAAAGAACCCGCAGGCTATGCCAAACGAGCCAGCACCACCCCAAACGAAGCAACCCTTGGTTACCCACCTCAGGGTCAACCAGAATCACCCGCTCTCAAGCAGCAGCCATGAAAGCAGGCACCACCCCCAACCTGGAGCTACTCCAACTAGCGCCAGTTCACCTGATCGCACTTCTGCAACCTGCACGCCTAACAGCTCTGTGTGCGCTGCCTCCCACCAACCCGCTGGGCCCCCTCCAACCAAGGAGGCCATCACCCACGCTGTTTTAATGGCGTCTGCTCAGTTGAATGCAACTCAGCCCATCCAGGCATTCACCTCCCCCATTGTGTCAGCTAATTCAGCCCCATCTATTATTGCTGACGCTGTGTTTCTGGCTCCCTCCATGAGGGGCGACACCCAGCTACCTGGCCCCCAAATCCTCAGATGTAAGGTTGGATTAGCCGCACATTCTGGTTCACTAAGCACCAAATTGGGACAAAACTACTCTTCCCAATGAGGATTCAAATGGTTCGGATTTTGGAACTTCACACCAGTTCCAATCTCACCCGTCCCATTTAAACCCCGTAATTGGCACTTCTCAAGCCGGCACTTTATCTCAATATTCTGAAAACGACCAATTCACCAATCAGCCAATGAGTTTTGCCCACGAAATCACAGCAAATACTCGGGCTGAATTTACCCAAATAGATTGGGATGGTGATGAAACATCGCCCTCCTCCCAATTGGCTGGAGTTAATTCCAATCTTGATGGGACTCCCCAATTTAGCGAGGCCCAACAATCACCTGGCCCCCAAACCCTTGGATGTAAGGTTGGATTAGCCGCACATTCTGGTTCACTAAGCACCAAATTGGGACAATCTACTCTTCCCAATGAGGATTCAAATGGTTCGTATTTTGAAACTTCACACCAGTTCCAATCTCACCCGTCCCATTTAAACCCCGTAATTGGCACTTCTCAAGTTGGCACTTTATCTCAATATGCTGAAAACGACCAATTCACCAATCAGCCAATGAGTTTTGCCCACGAAATCACAGTAAATACTTGGGCTGAATTTACCCAAATAGATTGGGATGGTGATGAAACATCTCCCTCCTCCCAACTGGCTGGAGTTAATTCCAATCTGGATGGGCCTCCCCAATTTAGCGAGGCCCAAAAACCGCCCCTCATTTAATATGACGTCAGCAACTGCTGTAACATTCCAGCAACAAGGGAACTCCGCAAATTTGTCCAAACAACAGCTCACACTCAACCCGCAATTGCAGCCCAAAGCAAACACAAATGTACCAAAGGAGCCACTGGGGCGTGGCAAAAACCTCTTGCACCAACGCTACCCAAAGCTGATCCCCGTGAAGTGGCGTTTATTTCTGATGTTAAGAATAAATGGGCCGAAACTAGAGCGCAAAATCTCTACCTCGCTCAACCCTCTCCCACGCAATTCGCCTTTATTATGGGCATAACCCTGTTGAATTCTATACAGAGGATTACTTCTCATACTTTGCAGCGATTGCAGAGACATTCCCAATTAACACCACCATCCATGAATCAGTGGAGGGCCACTACATCGATGTGGGCTTCACTGAAGCTGCCCTTGCTGACCATGCTGCCACCCTCCAGGTCATTAATCCACGCGGATCTCTTCGCATCTCCCGCACACACTCTCACCTGGAGAAAATTTCATGGGTTACTTTTTCCAACCTACCAACGACTGTTGATCCTGAGTCTCTTAAACTGGCACTCCATCGTGGTTTAATGGAGTTTGGGTCTGTTCTTTCAGTGGACTTTAGCGTCCCCTCTTACTATGCTCCCACTCAAAGAGCTCGCACTGCTAGGGCGTCGTTCATCCCCTCACCCACTGTATCCCGCAACATTGAGGTTATTTCTCGTGTGGCGGTAGTTGAAGCATGCCCTGAGATCTTTTTTGTCGACCCTGATCAGGCGCGCCCCCGGTGTTCATGGTGTAACGCCCTTGGACACTTGTATAGTGGCTGCACAGCTCGAAAACAAGCCCTCTTAGCCACCACCCAGGGGCCTAAACCAGGCCAAAAACGATCCCACGTGGCTGCAGCAGCAATTCCACAACCCACACAATGGGTTCCCGTTCAAGACCTGTCCCCTGAGGCCTTACGCCTAGCAGTTGAAACAGCTAACCCCACTATTGGTATGGGATACCTTCGCGCTCATGCCCCCCTTCCAATGGGCACCCCCTCCAATCTCCCAGAGTCTTTCCTCTCTCACCAAGCGCAAGGCATCTCCCACAGGGTGCCCCTCGTCAGCCACCCCCACTCAGGGCTCCGCGGCACCCCCACCAACCTCCACCAGCGATTTATCGCATCAACCCTCAGCTCACAATGGAGCTATGCCCACCAGCATGGACTGGCAACCCGCGGCCTGCGGTAGAAGTGCCACCTCAAAGAGTCCTACCCCAACCCCACAGTCCATTTCGCGAGGATCCTTTGCAGTGTTGGAGGAAGTGAATATGGACTTAGACTCATCAAATGGGGACAACGCGGAGGTCACCATTGAGCATCCTCAGGTCCTTTCCCTGCAACGGAGCGAGGGCAGCATCCTAAGCTGGCTTACTGGGTCCTCCGCCCCCCACCCTCTCCTTCCCCTCAGAACCCTCGACGCTCCTCACGGATTGCAGCTAAATAGTCAAGCTAAAGGACTCAAAACTAGCCGCCTCACAGCAGCAGGTTTAAGCGCTGGCAACCCCCCAGGACATGGAGGGGAACAGCTATGAGTCCCCATGGCAGCACCCTGGCCCTGCAATCCATCAACGCAAATGGGTTGCGGGACTTTAAGCGGAGAGCCCGCCTCCTCTGAAACTTCAGGTCAGCACAAATTGACATCGCTGCTGTCCAGGAGCCCCATATCCTCCCCCACGAACAATCTGCATGGAATGAACAGTTTGGAGGCAACTCCTTCTGGACAAACCATGCCGCCCTTATTGTTTTGAATCCCCGGGTTAAAACCCATTCTTTTTCACAATATCTAGGTGGCCGCCTCATACTGGCCAAACTCACCACTCCTGGCTTCTCCTTCTTCGCTGCAAGCATCTACCTGCCTAATGCAGGTCAGGAGCAAAATCGGCTCTTGGAAGAGCTCCTCCAACTCAATCTCCCACGGAATACAGTCCTCTTAGGAGATTTCAACACAACCATAAGTAGCGTCCGTGACTCTTACCCCCTGCAGCAAAGGAACGACCTGGATCAAGTCGCCTCCAGGATTTCCTTCGCCTGAGCGGCTTTATAGATGCGCTTCCACCCTCCGCGTCTGGCCTAGGTTGCATGACTAGGATCCAGTATGATGGAGGAGCTTTCCAGTCAGCGTCACGCATAGATATGGCACTGATTGGCCCCCTGCTAATTGGCCGCGTCTCCTCTCCCATCTCTCGTGACAACCATCTGAGTGATCACAGGTCACTCACCGTTGTCCTCACCACCACACTTAGACCGTCGCGTAGGTTCTGGCCTAGGGTTGCCCCAGCTCTTCTCAACAACCCCTTTACTAAGGAGAAGCTGTCTATGACCATCTGGGAGACTCTCACCTCCCCCCACCCCACCTGCTTGACTACAAGGCTAGATGGGCGGTGACCAAGGAGGGCATCACCCGCGTTGCTTACAACTGTGCCAAAGCCCAGATGACTGCAGCTCGCGCCAGAGTTAAAAGGGCGGAAACCAGAATCAGACATCTAGAGCGAAACTGCCAGCCCTCGCCCTCTCCCAGATGGTTGAAAGACTGGGAAGCGGCGCAGGAAGCACTCCGCTTGGAGCTCACACTGCAGGAAGAACGGGCAGCAAACTTTACAACATCTTGTTACTATGCTCAATGGGAACGCCCCACCCGCTTCTATCAGAAACAGAAAGCCCAGTCAACAGCGCAAGATATTACTGCACTGAAGATTGGCACTACAACCACTTCAGATAAGGAGGAAATCACGTAGGAACTACACCGCTTCTACTCCAGCCTCTTCCATGCCACCCAGGTGGACCCATCGGACATCAAGACTTCCTGTGGCGGGCTCCAGAGCCGCCCATTGACCCACGGGCTGATGAGGCTCTACTGGCGCCTATTTCCATCCAGGAGGTGATGGAAACCCTTCTGAAATCCCCACGGCTTATAGCCCCAGGCCCAGACGGAATACCCTTTGAGGTGTACCTTCTGGAACCTGCAGTGATAGCCAGAACCCTCCGCGACCTCTTCGCTGCACTCTTGGTGAATGGCGAGGTCCTCCCCGACTCCAGAGGCTCAATCACGACTCTCATTAACAAGAAGTCAGACCGTGAGAACCTGGCGAACTGGCGCCCCATAGCGTTGATCAACACAGACCACAAGCTCTTCACGAAGCTTCTGGCCAACCGCATCACCAAATGGGTGTCACCTAGCCTCTCCCCATCCCAGCACGGTTTTATTCCGGGGAGGTCGTTATGGGACAACTATAATGACCTTCACGTGACTTTGACTGCTAACTCTCATAAGGTGAATGGCTTTGTGGCTCTCCTGGATATGGAGAAAGCATATGATCTGGTAGCCTGGAAGTATATTGATGCTTCCCTGGCCCGCTTCCATCTCCCACCCGCAGCTAGGCGCTGGATATCAGCGCTCTATGACCAGCTCCACACTAGAGTCCTGGCGTTAATGGGTATTACAGTGGCAGTACCAGTTGGACAAGGTCTCCGGCAAGGGGACCACTGAGCCCTATCCTTTTTAACATCACCCTTGACCCCCTCTTGGCCTCCTTACAGGACAAGCTAACAGGGATTCTGGTCCCAGGTAAAGCCCCCACACGCACCATGGCATTTTCAGATGACACTGCCATTGCATTTGGCTGCCCTGGGGATGTTGCCCTCGCTGCTGTGACCATTGAGAGGTACACCAAGGCGTCCAACGCCATGGTCAACACCTCCAAGACAACAGTTGTACAGGTCGGCTCCCCCACCTTCCCCCCACCATTTGTATTAAACCTGAGCGCAGTACCTTCCGTCACCTGGGCGTTCTCACCAACCAACAAGGAGTTGCGCTAAAAGACAATGAAACTTGCTCCTTTCAGCAGTTAACTCAAGGATTGCCAGCTGGAACCGGCGGCACATCACCCCCAGGGTCGAGCTCTGATGGCCAATGTGTTCCTCCTCTCCAAAGTCTGGTTCCTAGCGCACGTCTGCCCATTCACAGATGCCTTTTATACGCGGCTCAATGTACTCCTCCGCTGTTGGATCTGGGGCTCAAACCATCCACCAATGGCCCTCTCAACCATTACCCGACCCTGCAATGAAGGGGGCCTAGGGCTTCTGGACACGCGATCCCACGCCACCACAATCTTCCTGAAGTTCCTATGGCCGATTGTCTGCTGGGACGCGACCCCCGTGCCCCAATGGGCGCCCGCCCTCCGCCAGTCAGTGTCAGCAGCTCTGGGTCTTCCTTGAGCATCTCTGACCTCATTAGGGAGTGGCTCACAAACCACCCAGGCCATCGCCTAAAACCATCCTCATCCCCCTACTGGAACCAGGCTCTCCTTTCCCTGAAACGAGTAGGCGCGCGGATCCACCATGCCTTCCCATACAGAAGGGAAGGTCCTGGCCTCAGCCCACGTCGCCATGCAATTGTGCACAATGGACAAGTTGTCACAACTCGCCTCAACCCCCAAGATTGTCCTCCCATCCGCCCAAGACTCCTTGAGCTCCTCCCTCCCTCCGTGAGATTTGACCTTAAGGAATTGTGGAAGGACGTCTATCACCCCATCCTGTCAGCAAATGTGTCCAAAACCTTATGGAGGGTGCTCCACTGTTCATACAGGACAGGGGACCGGACTGGCCCTACCTTCCAGCACCGAAGCTGCCCCCGCTGTGTGGAGCCTATTGACTCCCACCTCCATCGATTTTTCACATGTCCAGGTGTCGCCGCATTTTGGCCAAAGGCCCGCGAGCTCCTCCATGCTCAGCTTTGGTCTGGACACCCTGTGCAAGACCTCATGTTTGAGCAGACATTGCCTGGTTGCCACCGACCCCTCCATGTCCTCGCCTATGCCACAGCCATCTGGACCATCCATAACTCCTTCCTTCGTGCTGCCTTTGATCAGCAGGTGTGGACCCTTCCACACATGATCACCCACTTTCAGGTACACTTTGAGATGGCCCTGAAGGTCTGCACTATGTCGCCAACCCTCCCCGCTCAGTTGTCACTGCAGCACGGCTCTGGCGCGCAAACCCCCTCCCTTTCTCGATGCCTCCTCCCTCCCCTTCCCTCGCCTCAGGCTCTTAAAAGCCCAGGCGTAATTCAATAAACATCGATGAATCCCCCCCTTGGGTTGGGACCATCTAGTACTAAAAAAAAGAATGAGACTGATCTGAAGATCAAAAGCCACCAAAGTGGTAGTGGAAGATGAGATCAGTAAACTAGTAAAGCATGGGCTTCTAGTTCCGTCATCAAGTCCCTGGGCAAGCCCAATTCTGATCATAAAAAAATGGATCAAATTGGGTAGTGATTGACTATCGGAGACTGAATAAAATTACAAAGAAGGATTTGTATCCCCTACCAAGGATTGATGATGTACTAGATCAATTAGGAGAAGCAAAGTATTTCTCCGTGATGGACCTAATCTCAGGATGCTGACAGATCGACTTGCCAGTAGAAGACCAAGAAAAATGTGCGATTATCACTGCACAGGGGTTATACCAGCTGACTAGGATGCCCCAGGGTCTTTGTAATGCGCCCGCAACATTTCAGAGGGCCATGGACGCGATATTGAGCGACCTGAAGTTGTCATGCGTCCTGGTATATCTGGATGATATCAATGTGTTCAGTAGAACGTTTACTGATCACCTTCATCACTTGTAAGAAGTTTTAAGAGACTATCCGCGGCTAACCTGAAGATTAATCCACAGAAGTGCCACTTCTTCAAAAGGAGCTGGAATACCTGGGATTTGTGATTAATGCAAACGGATTGCAGCCACAACCCCAGAAGATAGCAGCTATTGAGCGCATGGCTGTGCCAAAGAGTGTCCGAGACATCCAAGTATTCCTTGGGATGGTCAGATACTACAGAAGATTTATTCAGGACTTTGCCCAAATAGCCAAGCCTTTGTTTCATTTACTAAAGGATTTTAAAAAAGGATTCGTATGGAATGAAGAGGCCTAGGACTCTTTTGATGATTTATGCCGGTATCTGATCAATTTTCTAATTCTGAAATATCCAAATTTGGCTTGGGATTTTATAATTTAAACTGATGCTTCATTGACGGCAATTGGCACAATACTGAGCCAAGTAGATGAACTTGGGGATGAACATCTGGTGGCATATGTGAGCCAGACACTCTCAGCCGCTGAGAGGAATTACACTGTGACTGAGCGTGAATGCCTTATGGTCATTTACGCCTATAAGCAGTTTTGGGTGTATGTCCATGGAACGCACTTTAAGGTGGTTATGGACCACTCTTTGCTGCGTTGGCCGCACAATTTATGGGAACCTGAAGGATGAATGGCCCAATGGGCACTTAAGCTTCAGGCTTACAATTATGAGATAGTTCACCAAGCGGGGGCTTCTCACCAGAACGCAGATGGCTTATTGTAATTACCAATGGTCCAGATGATATACCCACAGGTGGATGAGCTATTCCAGAGAATGGTCAATGGAGAACTTGGGAACGAGCTCCAAGAAATACAAGATGCGCTTCAGAAAGTGATGGAAAACACCAAGACCATGGATGGACAAGTATTCAAGATGATAAATGGGAAACAATTATTATTTCCAAAACTGTCAGAAAGAGCAGCAATAGTTCGAGCAGCTCATAAGGTTGTCAGGTATGGAGGCCTGAGAAAAACAACCAACCATATTCGCCAGTATTATTACTGGAAATCAATTAAATATGATGTCGTGGATCATCTGGCTTGTTGCATGGAATGCCAACTGCATAAACCACATAAGAATACAACTGGATACTGACTGGTCTGACCTGGATTTGCATGGCACATGGTGTCCATTGATGTGATGGGACCGCTGGCAATGAGCATGGAGGAGTCAAATACATCATAGTAGCTATCGACCATCTGATGAGATGGGTCAAAATGAAAGCCTTAACCAGAGTTGATGCTACCAGTACTGCGAGATTCATCCTGGATCAAGTAGTATACCAGCATGGATTCCACAAGTCCTACTGAGCAACAATGGGACCAACTTCACATCTCATGTGATCCCAAGGCTAAATGAAATAATGGGGATTCGTGGAGTCATGTCAGTACCATACCAGCCAGAGATGAACAGACTGGTAGAACGGGTCAATTGGATGATGGCTGCAATGCTGAGGAAGCTAGTCACAGGGAGAACTTCCGCGTGGGGAATGTACCTGAGTTTGGTGACATCTGCCTATAACATTAATCATCATATGGCGATGGGAAAGACGCCATTTGAATTACTATATGAGAGGAAGGCCGCGTAGCTGCCAATATTATATTTAGTAGTAGAACCTATGTTGGGATGAGTACCAAACAATACCTGAACTGACTGATGAGTATCCTGATTGATATACAATCGCAAGCATTCAATACAACCTTGAATAAAAGGATATGAGCAAAATCGATGGATGATAAGAACTGACCAGCATTAGAAGAATATTGAATAGGAGAAAGAGTCGCCTATTGTGATATGCATGGTTTTGGATAAAGAAACAAATTGGATGCATTATGGTCAGGTCCATTCAAAGTAATTGCCAAGATGGTAACTGATGCTTATTCCATCAAGAATCTCTTGGATGGAAGAGTAGTAAATTGAGTCCACGCTAAGTATCCAAAGCGTTGGTTTGAAAAAAAAATAAAAGAGTTCCTGAAGGACTGATGAACCATTAAGATGGTCATTTCCTGATGATTAGGTTAAGTTTGAAAGAAGGACCTCTGAACCAATATAGATCGTTAAGTTCAAAAAAAGGACCTCTGAAACATAGAAAACTGGTAGGTTTAAGTGCTCAGGATCCAGTTTGGGGGAAAAGATGGATCTCTGAACTGAAACAAGGTCAAGTCCCATGGAAAAAAGAGAGAGAATAAAAATATAAAAAAATTGATAAAAGATATTGGGGAAAAAAGATTTAAAATGCATAGAAAAAAAGCTGCCATATTTTTAAATTTTATTTTTATTGATTGTCCTCAGTACGGGAATGATTTCACCTATATCGCCTCTTGGGGGAGGAAGGATGGATCGTGGTAGGAAGAAATAGCCTGTTGAAATTGATATGTTTCAGACACTTTCAAGGGCAAGACCTACATGAAACTATATTCTTTGAGCGGATGCTGAGCCCTGAGAAAACGCGACTAGGGTAAGGGAAATTGATATGTTGGAAAAAGCCAATCGTGAAACCCCATAGTGGAGAGGAAAACAGCAATACAGGAAGAGGCAATTGGCAAATAACCTTGAGTAATCCTGATAAGGCACTGGCACCAGAAGATTTGTCTTGAGTGCCTGTCAACAGGCCTCATCAAGAATACCAGACATGTGAGCTGGCAGTGAAGAAGGAATACTTAATGGGGGTTGTTGAATCATGCCCCCAATTAATGCCATCAACAAAATATAGTGATGAGAAGCTCCAGAGAAGAGTTAATTGTGTAAAGAGAGGATTGCATCTTGTAAATGATGACTACAGGCTTCGCAGAAGCTGAAGCTGAATGACTGATGGAAGCCAGGTGAGGCTTGAAGCCAGGTGAGGCTGGAAGCTTTGTCAACCAACTTCAAAGAACTTGGCCAGCAAAGTGGAGAGCATAAGCAGCAGTATCCTGATCCAGAAGATTGTCCAGATTAGAGGGATTCAGCGCTAATGTCAACGCCTTGGTGACTTGCACCCAAAGTTCAGTGTAGGGGGGCTCAAAATGTATGCTGTTTCCAATTGAAAGCTCAGAAACCAGCACAGCGGGTTCATAGAATTGACCGAGTCAGAAAAGGAACTCAGGGAGCAAGTCTGACCCAGCCAAGAACAAATGATCCAAAGTGACTGGCATGATCTCTGGAGTATCGATGATGATGTTTGGAGCATCAGTGAAAGGAGCCAAATCCAGGAGGGTTTTGAAGTCCAACTTAGGGATTGACTGCAAGGGAAGAGTCAGCTGAGAGCTGTTCAAAATGATGGCACGCCTGGTTTCGGAAGGATAGGTTACTATTTCTGGTAATTCAATGGAAGGACTAGCCGCTTGTGCTATACTAGGCTTATGAGTTCTGGAGGGACCATAGAAGAGGTTCCATTGAGCATCCTGACTCATTTGCTGGAAGAGGCGGAGTTCCAGATCTGACAAGCTGTTAAGAAGCTGTTAGTAGCAGGATTCCGAGTTTAACATATGAGCAGGACTAGAGGGGGATGTTAGACAAAAATAGAATTTGACATTATGCACTCTATAATCCATTAAGCTCCAATTCTGGGAAATTAATTTTCAAAAATTGATGAAATAAGCTTTCCAAGGGAAGAATTAAGAATGACTTACAACTAAGAGGTTATGAGCAAAATAACGAGGGTTAATAGAAATAAGTATTCTTATTCAAGCCACAAAATGAACATTGATGGCAGGAGTCTCCTGTCTAGGATGAGGAGAGAATTAGGAATTCAAGGATGCTGGACCAAGAATCCTGAATATGACAGCGGGTCATATACCCTGACAGGGGGAAAACTGGATCCCAGGAATAATATCATCACAAGTAAATTGATCAGCCCAACATGACAAGACTTGTGATGATATTATTCCTGGGATCCAGTTTTCCCCTGTCAGTAGACCCGCTGTCATATTCAGGATTCTTAGTCCAGCATCCTTGAATTCCTAATTCTCTCCTCATCCTAGACAGGAGACTCCTGCCATCAATGTTCATTTTGTGGCTTGAATAAGAATACTTATTTCTATTAACCCTCGTTATTTTGCTCATAACCTCTTAGTTGTAAGTCATTCTTAATTCTTCCCTTGGAAAGCTTATTTCATCAATTTTTGAAAATTAATTTCCCAGAATTGGAGCTTAATGGATTATAGAGTGCATAATGACAACTTCTATTTAAGTCTAACATCCCCCTCTAGTCCTGCTCATATGTTAAACTCGGAATCCTGCTACTAACAGCTTCTTAACAGCTTGTCAGATCTGGAACTCCACCTCTTCCAGCAAATGAGTCAGGATGCTCAATGGAACCTCTTCTATGGTCCCTCCAGAACTCATAAGCCTAGTCTAGTGCAAGTGGCTAGTCCTTCCATTGAATTACCAGAATGGTAACCTATCCCTCCAAAACCAGGCGTGCCATCATTTTGAACAACTCTCAGATGACTCTTCCCTCGCTGTTGATCCCCAAGTTGGACTATAAAAACCCTCCTGGATTTGGCTCCTTTTGCTGCTGCTCCAAACATCATTTTCAATGCTCCAGAGGTTATGCCAGTCGCTTTGGATCATTTATTGTTGGCTGGGTCAGATTTGCTCCCTGAGTTCCTCTTCCAACTTGGACAATTCTACTAACCCGCTGTGCTGGTTTCTGAGCTTTCAATTGGAAACAGCTACATTTTGAGCCCCCCTACACTGAACTTTGGGTGCAAGTCACCAAGGCGTTGACATTAGCGCTGAATCCCTCTGATCTGGACAATCTTCTGGATCAGGATACTGCTTATGCTCTCCACTTTGCTAGCCAAGTTCTTCAAAGTTGGTTGACAAAGCTTCAGCCTCTGGCTTCCAGCCTCTGCAACTGTTGGTCATTCAGCTTTAGCTTCTGAAGCCCTGTAGTCATCATTTACAGATGCAATCCACTCTTTACACAATTAACTCTTCTCTAGAGCTTCTCATCACTATATTCCATTGATGGCATTTAATTGGGGGCATGATTCAGACAACCCCTCGAGTATTCCTTCTTTGCTGCCAGCTCACATGTCTGGTATTCTTGATGAGGCCCATTGGACAGGCACTCAAGACAAATCTTATGGCCAGTGCCTTATCAGGATTACTCAGGGTTATTTGCCAATTGCCTCTTCCTACATTGCTGTTTTCCTCCCCACTATGGGGT